>OY757011.1:27690312-27754498 GCA_963580285.1 Lucinisca nassula | reverse complement strand
AATTTTCTGTCATCCAAATCGCCATGAAATCCACCTTCCACAAACCACCGCTACCGTTTTTCTGGGAACGATCGGTAACACATCATCCAACATCCAACCTGCCCCCACCCATAGGGGCTTGAAGAAATATATGGGCTGCATAATGTTTCCACGCAGAGCTGAATCCGGCCCCCACACTAGTACTGGTAAACTGCTTAGAGGATCTAAGCCTGACCAGGAACCGCGGTGCGAGGCGGACCGTCCATGCTAATAAACCCATTTGGTTTCATTGGGTGACAGGGCTTGAGATGTCATTTAATCTCAATGTCGGGTAAAAGTCCCACAAAATTGGAAGCAATGTCTCCAAAATGACCTTCACAGTGTTGATGGGGACTTTAAACCTCAAATCAAACAAACAAACATGCAATACCACATGTGTTTACTGTCATAGTTTTATTTTATTGGGGTAGTATTTCTTTCATGAGGCGTCAAGAGTAAGAACTTAGCTCATGATCAACCTTAAATACATCAGACCAAACTAATGTGTCTCTTTTTTAACAATATATTAAGTAATTTTCAATCATCCTCTATGAGACACTTCTAATGAGTACCCAAAATGTAAAGTTTTTGGTAGAAATATACTGATATATCTTGAATAAAACTCCTCTAATGTGGAGCTCTGTAATTCAAAAGAAGATAAAATGGTCCAAAGCATCTGAATGTGCAGTTCTCTACTCTTTTTTTTTTTACACTGCTTCTGTTTAATACATTTTTTTAAGTTTTGTAAGTAAAATATTTTACAAATAGAATACTGTACTCTATGTGGACGCACTTATTGTAGTAATATCAACGAGATACTTGTGCTAATAATATGTTCATGACTTGTTCTATCTAAAGTCGTATCCGGTTCTAAAGAAGTATTTCTAACCTTTCTACGCCATAAATAATCCCCTTTTCCATAGCAATATCTTAGTTCCTGGCCTGGAGCAATTCTCGCTGCAGCAAAAAAACCCACACATGGAATACCTTCGTTGTCCAGAACTTTAGCAATACAATTTGGATTCTTGTTGTCATCATTGATCAGGCGACCAAAAGAGCCGTCTTCTATTGTTGCATCTAGCCTAGAGTGAGGAAATCAACAGCATAACATTATCATAGCCTTGCAAGTACAACTCTTTTGGAAAAGAAAAACAAAACCTAAACTATATATGGGTCAAAATTCACTATTTTGGAGTTTACTTATTTTCCCTGTTAACAACATAAAATCCTGAAGCAAAACAGGAGCTGTCTGTAAGATAGCATGCTCAACTAATCGACTGTCAATGCATTGGATTCCTCCCTCTAGTTTGTGAGAAAAAGGCAGCAACAACGCCAACACCCTGGTGAGTACAATAGCTCAAAGAGTCGTGTTAACAGGTAGCCCAAGGGGCTTAAAGTTCTTAAAGCCTTAAAGTTCCAGCTTAACCAAACTGGCCCAAAACAAAACTTGTCTCAGATTTGTTACCTTTCCTCAATGACCAAGTAATAACAGATTGAATATAAGAACATTCTTGTACATTATATTATCTAACAACCTGCTGTCATGAATTCTTAAATACAAACACTTTCAGTAATACTTTCAGCAATACTAACTAATTTGCATGAGCCTCCCTAGCCTAGTGGTTAAGAGCACTGACTCTTAATCATTAGGTCTCCCACTGCCGCTCTAGTCAAATGTGGAATTGACAAGTTCTGCTTATGGACGGTCAGGTCGATTTTCTCCGGGTTTTCCAGTTTTCATCCACATTTGATAAAGAAGTAGCTGGATATGAGTGAAGTATCCTTGAAAGGGCCAACACCCCTCCCCCCCCCCCCACCCCGCCCTACACACACACACACACCCCAACAAAAAAAAATAAGTTGAAACTGACAAAGTCAATGTGAAGTGGAAGAAAAAATCTGCTTGTCCTCCTTCAGCTTTTGAGCCAATATCTTCATTCAAAATAATTTCATTCCTTGCTGACATACCGTATTCGCCCTAATTACCGCACATGCTCCTATAAGCGCACACCAAAGCTATTTTTGAAAAGGAAATGCATAAGCGCACACTTTACAGTAACCTCCCCTTGGAAGCTCTCAAGTAAGTCAATAAAAAACTTACTGTTGTTTCTTCAACATTGAAGGCAATGTTTTAGTATCCTTTTCCGCCCCATTAAATATCAGTATGAATCATCTCAGAAGCTACTGTTTTCGCATCCAGTGTGCGCTAATTAGGTAGATTTTCACTGTGATTTTTTTGACACGATTTTGAAAAAACTAAGTGCATGGTGCGGTAATTAGGGCGAATACGGTATAGTAATTATGCAAACATACTTATCTGCATTCATGCTCAAGGGAAAATAACTGTGAAACCAAATTTTAACTTGTCAAATAAAAGTTAAACAAGAGGGCCATGATGGCCCTGGATCGCTCACCTGATCCATAGTGTAACAAGTGGGCCCCAGAGAGGGCCATTATTGGCCCCAGGGCTTTAATGTGCATAATGTTGAGGGAGGTCTTAAAGGTGAAGCTTCATACCAAACATCAACAAAGGCTAAAATTTGAACAATCTTGGTAGGGGTCCACTAGATGAAGCTTCATACCAAATATCAAAGTCCTGGGCCTTGTGGTTTCAGAGAAGAAGATTTTTTAAAGATTTTTCCTATATAAGCCTATGTAAAACCAAAGGGCCCCTGAGCGGGGGCATTTTTGGCCCCAGCACTATAATTTGAACAATCTTGGTAGGGGTCCACTAGATGAAGCTTCATACCAAATATCAAAGACCTGGGCCTTGTGGTTTCAGAGAAGAAGATTTTTAAAGATTTTCCCTATATAAGCCTATGTAAAACCAAAGGGCCCCGTGGCGGGGGCATTTTTTGTCCCAGCACTATAATTTGAACAATCTTGGTAGGGGTCAACTAGATGTTCAAGCTTCATACCAAATATCAAAGTCCTGGGCCTTGTGGTTTCAGAGAAGAAGATTTTTAAAGATTTTCCCTATATAAGCCTATGTAAAACCAAAGGGCCCCGGGGCGGGGGCATTTTTGGCCCCAGCACTAAAATTTGAACAATCTTGGTAGGGGTCCACTAAATGAAGCTTCATACCAAATATCAAAGACCTGGGCCGTGTGGTTTCAGAGAAGAAAATTTTTAAAGATTTTCCCTATATAAGCCAATGTAAAACCAAAGGGCCCCGTGGCGGGGGCATTTTTTGTCCCAGCACTAAAATTGGAACAGTCTTGGTAGGGGTCCACTAGATGAAGCTTCATACCAAATATCAAAGTCCTGGGCCTTGTGGTTTCAGAGACGAAAATTTTTAAAGATTTTCCATATATAAGCCAATGTAAAACCAAAGGGCCCCGGGGCGGGGGCATTTTTGGCCCCAGCACTGTAATTTGAACAATCTTGGTAGGGGTCAACTAGATGAAGCTTCATACCATATATAAAAGACCTGGGCCTTGTGGTTTCAGAGAAGAAGATTTTTAAAGATTTTCCCTATATAAGCCTATGTAAAACCAAAGGGCCCCGGGGCGGGTGCAATTTTGGCCCCAGCACTATAATTTGAACATTCTTGGTAGGGGTCCACTAGAATGAGCTTCATACCAAATATCAATTACCTAGGCCTTGTGGTTTCAGAGAAGAAGATTTTTAAAGATTTTCCCTATATAAGCCAATGTAAAACCAAAGGGCCCCGGGGCGGGGGCATTTTTGGCCCCAGCACTGTAATTTGAACAATCTTGGTAGGGGTCCACTAGATGAAGCTTCATACCAAATATCAAAGACCTGGGCCTTGTGGTTTCAGAGAAGAAGATTTTTAAAGATTTTCCCTATATAAGCCAATGTAAAACCAAAGGGCCCCGGGGCGGGGGCATTTTTTGTCCCAGCACCAAAATTTGAACAATCTTGGTAGGGGTCCACTAGATGAAGCTTCATACCAAATATCAAAGTCCTGGACCTTGTGGTTTCAGAGGAGAAGATTTTTAAAGATTTTCCCTATATAAGCCTATGTAAAACCAAAGGGCCCCGGGGCGGGGGCATTATTGGCCCCAGCACTATAATTTGAACAATCTTGGTAGGGGTCCACTAGATGAAGCTTCATACCAAATATCAAAGACCTGGGCCTTGCAGTTTCAGAGAAGAAGATTTTTAAAGATTTTCCCTATATAAGCCCATGTAAAACCAAAGGGCCCCGGGGCGGGGGCATTTTTTGGCCCCAGCACTATAATTTGAACAATCTTGGTAGGTGTCCACTAGATGAAGCTTCATACCAAATATCAAAGACCTGGGCCTTGCAGTTTCAGAGAAGAAGATTTTTTAAGTTTTCGGTGAAAAAATCTATTTTTGGCTCCTGTGACCTATATGTGCAACGGACCGGAACCATTTGAACAACTTTGAAAGGGGACCACCTAAGGATCATTCCTGTGAAGTTTGGTCAAAATCCGCTCAATGGTTTAGGAGGAGATGTCGTTTGAAGAAATTGTTTACGCACGCACGCACGGACGGACGCACGGACGGACGCACGACGGACGACGGACAAAAAGTGATCCCAAAAGCTCACCTCGTCACTACGTGACGGTGAGCTAAAAAAAAAGAGATCAGATCCTAAATGGCTGAGAAAAAGTGGAGGTAGCTCGAAAACCCTTTGTCCCATGTCACACAAATTCGAACCTGGCGTAGACTGTATGCCCCTCCTGGTTATCTGCAAGTTTGATGAAGATCAAATCAGAAATGGCGGAGGAAAGTAGGAGACTTCGTTTTCCATTGTAAGTCTTTGGAAAATTTTCCCAAACTCTAGGGACTGTACCTGCGCAACCGAATGTCAGATTCAGGACAAATTCGAACTGGACTGAGGTTATATGCTTATCCTTGTTTACTGAAAGTTTACAAAAGATTAGATCAAAAACAGCTGAGAAGAAGTGGAGACACCATTTTTCATGCTCAAGGGCAGGTAACTCCAAAGCTATTTGTCTTGTGCATATGTCTGTACATATGCTCTGAACCGTTTGTAATGGTTCTTAATGTCTGGACTGCTTGACTTTCGAGCACGCATGTACAGGCATTCATGTTTTCTTAACAAGCGATTGATCGTAGTGTCTATCCATGATAACCCATTTTTTGTAAACGTGACAGCCCCAGGGGGGTACTCAGATATTTGCCTGTTACATAGGCAAGGACTATTATTTTGGTTTTGAAATTTTAAAATTTAATATTTTTGGGGGGTTCTAGGTAAAATGTACTATTTTTTGGGGTATAGGCCATTTAGCAGGTATTTTTTCTGGGTCACTTTGAAAACTTACTATTCTTTTGGGACTATCCAGTTGATTAAATGTTGAGTCAACCTCTAATGCCTACTGAGAAAAAGAGATTTGGAGTGAGTGATGACTATCAAAGAAGACTGACTTCTTTTGACTAAGTGACTGCATGAAAAAAAAATCCCATTACCAGCAATCAAACATTTTATGACATTGTTCAAAAAGCATGTCAATCAATCAGTCAAGTGTCATCCTAAAATCATATCACTTATAAGCACTTAAGTTAATATAGATGAGCTTATGTTTAGTTGCTTTCGTTGCGGTTGCAAGAAATTTATCTGGCCTCATTGTTATTTGTTACCAGCAAATATATATATCAAATTGAATTAAGTGAATAACTATATGGAAATGATGCTGTGAGTGATTAAACTTACTGAAATAAAGTAAATTGTGTAAATAACAAGTTTCTTACTCACCATAAAGTTTTCCCTTTCACATTAATTTCAAAGACATAAGTGTCATCCACAATACTTTCCTCATCTTGTAGGAGGCGTCCCCTGTACAACAGAAGGAAGTCGCCCTGCTGTCGTTCAAATGTTGTGAACACACCTCTGCCTGTAAAGTTATACCAGACTGTAAATTGTAATGTAAGCACAATAGTTATGTGAGGCTATCAAAATTGGGAAAAATACTAACCTTTTAAATGGCAAATAATCTCAGTTATTCTGGTATGTATTAGGAGTGAGACAATTAACCGGTTAATAGTTATCTATAGGTTTTTCCACAAAACTCGATTTCAAAAACTCAAAATTGGTAATCGAAACCAAATTCGCAATACATAATAATACAAAATTACCTGCTAAAAATCATACAACAGTTGTAATTCCAAGCACAGACATATCTGTGTACAATTGTTAGCAAAACTGGTCAACTACATGGTCAACAGATGGGTAATATTTGCACACACTTATCCTTATACTTAAATTCTTAAAATTTTATGTATTCAATATGCTCAAGCAGATTAGAGGAACCTGTGCAGCAAACAATAAGTTACTAGAATTTGTTTTCTAGATGAAAACAGATGTCTCCCTCTTTGCTGCTTTACCTTTGTGTGAACTTCCATGAAAATATCTTTAAACTGTTTTCAAGTAACAAAATGGACACGAAAAGGTGACAAAGGGGCAGATGGACAGACTAAGGGAAAAACAATATAATGCACTTTAACAGCGTTAGAGTTTAAAAAAAGTCTAATTAAGTTCAAAATACAAAAATAATTAAAAAAAAAGATTTCAGGATTATGAAAAAAAACATCCACATCTTTAGACCTATATTAAAACACGTGTAAGGTTTCAGATGGATCAGGCTGAAACTTGAAGAGGAGTTACCCTCACAAGTACCTACTCCATATGCTCTTTAACAGTGTATGCTGGAAAAAAAGTCTATAATAAGTTAAAAATTTAAAGCGAAAATAAGTGAAACAAATAATTTCAGGACTATGAAAAAACCACATGCACATCTTCAGACCTGTATTAAACCATGTGTAAAGTTTCAAAAGGATCAGCCTGAAACTGTAAGAGGATTACGCTCACAAGGTACCTACTCCTACTCCATATCCACTTCAACAGTGTTAAACGTAAAAAAAAAAATCTTAGTTAAAAAAGTGAAAAAGGTGAAAAAATAATTTCAGGATTATGAAAAAAACACATGCACATCTTCAGACCTACATTAAAATGTGTATATAGTTTCAAAGGGATCGTCCTAAAACTGTAAGACGAGCTGTGCTCACAAGGTACCTACTCCATATCCACTTCAACAGTGTTCTTGGCCTAAAAAAAGTTAAAAATGAGAAAAAAGTGAAACAAATAATTTCAGGATTATGAAAAAACACATGCACATCTTCAGACCTATATTAAAATGTGTATACAGTTTCAAAACGATTGGCCTTAAACTGTAAGAGGAGTTGCGCTCACAAGGTACCTACTCCATATCCACTTCAACAGTGTTAGACGAAAAAAATGTTAAAAATGCGAAAAAAGTGATACAATTAATTTCAGGGTTATGAAAAAACCATATATGCACATCTTCAGACCTATATGTATATAGTTTCAAAAGGATCAGCCTAAAACTGTAACAGCAGTAGTGCTCACAAGGTATCTACTCCATATCCACTACAATTGTGTTAGATGTAAAAAAAAGAGTCTAAGTTAAAAATGCAAAAAAAAGTGAAAAAAAAAATAATTTCAGGATTATGAAAAGACCACATGCATATTTCAGACCTATATTAAAATGTGTATATAGTTTCAAAAGGATCGGCCTAAAACTGTAAGAGGAGTTGCGCTCACAAGGTCACACGGTAGAAATGGCTATTTTTCAATGATCTAAGGGCAATAACTCCAAAGTGGACAAAGCCAGAGTTACAGTTCTTGAGTTCTGCACATCGTCTCATTAAGGTTCACATTTGTGTGAAGTTTCTTGAAAATATGTCGAATGGTTTTCAAGTTACAGAGCAAACAAGAAAACGTGATGGACAGACGAACAGATGGACAGACAGACAGACTCAGGGAAAACAATATGTCCCCCCTTGGGGGAGACATAATTATCTTGCAAGTTAATTTGAATAATTTCAAATGAAATGGAGACCAAATAATCAATCATTCAGTTTTAGAGCCCCCGTCACCACTGTTTGGCCATACACGTCGTAAGAGGCACCTAAAATGACCAAAACAAATAGAATGTCATGCAACTCGAAATTTCGGCAGGTGGA
This sequence comes from Lucinisca nassula, assembly GCA_963580285.1. Taxonomy (NCBI): domain Eukaryota; kingdom Metazoa; phylum Mollusca; class Bivalvia; order Lucinida; family Lucinidae; genus Lucinisca; species Lucinisca nassula. The sequence continues at coordinate 27,746,485 of OY757011.1, read as the reverse complement.
AGGTTTTAGTTCCATTTCTAATATTTTTATCTCAATGTTAATCAGGGGTGAAACCATTCATTGAAATGTATCAAATCGTGATACTTTTGCTGATGATATGCGTATCGTATCGTGGGGCTAATAATGCGATACCCAAAGATACACCAGAAAGGACAATTGCCAAAGAAAATGCCAGCTTTAACAGATTTCAGGACAATTTTCAAAACAAATTACAAAGATCTTAATTGTTACTGAGCTACATTGATCACTTCTATGACAAATATGGGCATCTTAAAAAGGCTTTGTTACAAAAGATTGAACTCTTAGAAGGTTTTGAGCCAGTTTGAAAATTTTCAAAAGCTGTGATTTAAGCAAGAAAGTAGTATCGTGATATGTATCGTATCGTGAGGCAAGTATTGTGATACGTATTGTATCGCGGGGTGACTGTATCATTACAGCCCTAATGTTAATTAGAGGTGGTTGGTGAACTGAAATGTTCACTCTTGTCAGTCCCCATATAACCTATAATCCGTTAATGGTACTTTAAACCCAATTCAATTCAAATCAGTTTTAGATACATGTAGGCCAATAATCAATTTCAAAATTTCCAAATCGTCCCACCCCTAGTTTGTAAACATTTAATCACAATTACAGTATATCAGCAACACAACACTACAACTTATTTTCTTTTTTAATGACAGATTCAATCTGTCATCTCTAGCTATTATGCAGGTTTTAAAGTACTTCCGGCTTTCTTCTGGCTTTCTTCCGGCTTTGACCGCCATAGAAATATGAGTCCGCACAAAATATGGTCCGGTTTGGCGCAATAATCAAAATTGTACAAGCGTATTAGTTATCCTATAGGCGCAAAACAAACGTTTGAAGCAGACGACTTGACGATTGTATCTTACCTTTCAGAGAATCGATTCAGCATTTCATATGAATCAGCTGCATCATGTGATGGGTTTGGCAAATATACCCAGATTAATGCGGCGTCTGCTCAGCCGACTGCTAAGGTTTTACACTGTTTTCTAACAGTGATGTCAATATTTAATCCATAAAGACCAGCCTGCTTAAAGGGGTTTCTGACTTTCGAGGTCAAGTCTAGTCAAGTCTAGGTCAGCTACAACATAGGTGTATATTAGACTTTGTGTGGAGAAATTGGAAAGAAAGGCTGTCCCTTTCAACCCTGAATATGGTACAGATACTTATGCAAACAGTGTAGGTCCAGTGATATAATTCTAGATGCCATATTTAGCAGAATGGATGAGCCCAACTTCAGTGATGGAAGAGTGCACTCCAGAAACTCAAGACAGTGAATAAATCAAAACACTGACAACATTCATGCCGATTGTCTCTGAAGGCAGGCTGGTCATGAACGGGGACTTGGACTGATTCGTTTAAATTTAAAATGTTAGTATAAGCGTTATTGTGTGGCGAACTATTGCATGTAGTTAGCGAACACAGCGTAGTATCATTAAGAATATTCGGAATAGAGGTGTCCACAACTGACCGGACAAAAACTGTTACTTATGGACAGTAGCATTGTTAAAACTTAAATTTTAATGATTGCCATTGATTGGTTTTGATAACGTAAATAGTTTCTTTCAAAAATTTGAAACATCGAATGGCGTTTCATAATAGCACCGGTCTATAGACATCTGCAAACATATCATATATTGGAATTTGCAGAACTACCTTTCTAAATTTTAAGATCTTTTTAGAAAGGTTTTCTGTAAGTTTTCACAGGGTTATGATTTTCTCATAGAATCTGACATTTCAGTGCCTTTGGCGCTTTGATCCTTTATTGCACTGACAAAAATTGAATTTGGTTTGGAGTTCTGAATTAGGAAGCAAGGGCCAGAAACTGGGGAAACAAAGACTGGGAATATAACCCAATATCAGCTACAAAACTGAACGAACATGCAAATTCAGAGAATTCTTATCCCCAACTTTTTCTAGATTTTTCTAATAAGGCAGGCTCTTACATTTATAAAAAAGTCAAAATAAAAACTATGCAAAAATAGGGTCCTACCCCGCAAAAAGCAAGCAAAATTTTAACCCTTGTCCTGCTAATCCCGGATATGCCTTATCTTTGAAACAATGTAGATCCAGATCAGATGGCTTCTGACAAAGCCATCTGATCAGGATCTACATTGTTTGCCATTCAGATTGTGAATGTGTTGCAATAATTTGCATCAAGCAATCTGATTGGTTGATAATCGGTAGTGGGTGTGGCATATATGAATATTCAGCAGAACAAGGGTTAAGATCAAGCTATATATAACTTTGAATTGTTTCCAATGATTCATGTTTGTATGCAACACAAAGTTGGCTTTCAATTATTTGTTATACTAATTTATTTCTAATCACATTAAGTAAAGCAAGAAAGGCTAAAAATCCACAAAGAAGCAAATTTTCCCTTGCTGCCACTAACTACACCCAAATTCAATCATAGCATTCCTGTTATAAGCAGAGGTCTACCTTATTTTCTACATTTAGGAACAGTGAGCCTGCCCAGCATGTGATTATACAAAAAAAACAATCCCAGCCTTATCTCCATAGGATACCTCAAATAAAACTAGTTGTTTGTTTGTTTGTTTTGGGGTTTTACGGCCCTTTCAACCCATTAGGATTATATAGAGCATGGTCAGTTAACCTAACCACACCTTTCCTGGACAGGCTTAGACCTAAGCGTTTAACCAGTAACTGACAACTGCCCTTCTTGAACTAGACAAAGTGCCCAGTGGGGCACGTATACCCCCGGCCAGTGCCATCGCCTGAGTTGAAAATGGCAATAGCAAAACGTTCTTTGCATATACAGGCCACATTCCATACAAGTAGTCATACTGGTTGTTGCTACCAAATTTTAAGTCTCTATGTGCAGTAGTTATTGAGAAATCTTTGACACAAAATAATAAAAATATACACTATTAAACAGCAAGAACTACAAAGGGAAATAACTCTAAAAGGCCTGACCCCTTGGCCCTTATTTTCTTTCCCACAATACAACTAGTCATACTGATCATGTTTGCAAAATTTCAAGTTTCTATGTACAGTAGTTATTGAGAAATCTTTGACACAAAATAAAAATATACACTATTAAACAGCAAGAACTACAAAGGGAAATAACTCTAAAAGGCCTGACCCCTTGGCCCTTATTTTCTTTCCCACAATACAAGTAGTCATACTGATCATGTGTGCAAAATTTCAAGTTTCTATGTGAAGCAGTTCCTGAGATATCTTTGACACAAAATAATTGTTTACGGACAGACAGACAGACGGAAAAGACAAAAACTATATACCCCCATTGCATACTTCGTATGCCGGGGGTATAATTATCCCACAGCTCCCATCAAAGACACCAAAGGGAAAGAAACACAAACATGAAACAAAGATAATGCAAAGATGGTCTGTGACGGAATACATGTTTTAAAGCATATAAGGAAACATCAACAGTCTTGACGCAGCCTCTGCCATTGGTTCACATGAAGATCAAGTCAAGTCAAGTCAAGCCAGGATTTTATATATTGTCATTTGTTTTACTCAATAACTCACAAAATACACATCTCAGTAGCAAATATAACAAAGGGGAATAACTCTAAAGAACCTGGCCCCACAGCCCCAATTTTCTTTCCCACAATACAACTAGTTATGCATGTTGTTTGTACCAAATTTCGAGTGTCTAGGTACAGTAGTTCCTGAGAAATCTTTGACACAAAATTTAAGGTAAGTCACAAAATACACATCTCAGTAGCAAATATAACAAAGGGGAATAACTCTAAAGAACCTGGCCCCACAGCCACAATTTTCTTTCCCACAATACAACTAGTTATGCATGTTGTTTGTACCAAATTTCAAGTTTCTAGGTATAGTAGTTCCTGAGAAATCTTTGACACAAAAAAACAAGAGGGCCATGATGGCCCTGGATCGCTCACCTGATCCATAGTGTAACAAGTGGGCCCCAGAGAGGGCCATTATTGGCCCCAGGGCTTTAATGTACATAATGTTGAGGGAGGTCTTAAAGGTGAAGCTTCATACCAAACATCAACAAAGGCTAAAATTTGAACAATCTTGTCAAAGGTCCACTAGATGAAGCTACACATCAAATATCAAAGACCTGGGCCTAGCGGTTTCAGAGAAGAAGATTTTTAAAGATTTTGCCTATATAAGCCTATGTAAAATCAAAGGGCCCCGGGACAGGGGCATTTTTTGCCCCAGCACTATAGTTTGAACAATCTTGGTAGGGGTCCACTAGATGAAGCTTCATACCAAATATCAAAGTTCTGGGCCTTGTGGTTTCAGAGAAGAAGATTTTTAAAGATTTTCCCTATATAAGCCTATGTAAAACCAAAGGGCCCCGTGGCAGGGGGGGATTTTTTGTCCCAGCACTATAATTTGAACAATCTTGGTAGGGGTCCACTAGACGAAGCTTCATACCAAATATCAAAGTCCTGGGCCTTGTGGTTTCAGAGAAGAAGATTTTTAAAGATTTTCCCTATATAAGCCTATGTAAAACCAAAGGGCCCCGGGGCAGGGGCATTTTTGGCCCCAGCACTAAAATTGGAACAATCTTGGTAGGGGTCCACTAGATGAAGCTTCATACCAAATATCAAAGTCCTGGGCCTTGTGGTTTTAGAGAAGAAAATTTTTAAAGATTTTCCCTATATAAGCCTATGTAAAACCAAAGGGCCCCGTGGCGGGGGCATTTTTGGCCCCAGCACTATAATTTGAACAATCTTGGTAGGGGTCCACTAGATGAAGCTTCATACCAAATATATAAGACCTGGGCCTTGTGGTTTCAGAGAAGAAGATTTTTAAAAATTTTCCCTATATAAGCCAATGTAAAAGCAAAGGGCCCCGTGGCGGGGGCATTTTTGTCCCAGCACTAAAATTTGAACAATCTTGGTAGGGGTCCACTAGATGAAGCTTCATACCAAATATCAAAGTCCTGGGCCTTGTGGTTTCAGAAAAGAAAATTTTTAAAGATTTTCCCTATATAAGCCCATGTAAAACCAAAGGGCCCCGTGGCGGGGGCATTTTTGGTCCCAGCACTAAAATTTGAACAATCTTGGTAGGGGTCCACTAGATGAAGCTTCATACCAAATATCAAAGACCTGGGCCTTGTGGTTTCAGAGAAGAAGATTTTTTAAGATTTTCCCTATATAAGCCTATGTAAAACCAAAGGGCCCCGGGGCGGGGGCATTTTTGGCCCCAGCACTGTAATTTGAACAATCTTGGTAGGGGTCAACTAGATGAAGCTTCATACCAAATATCAAAGACCTGGGCCTTGTGGTTTCAGAGAAGAAGATTTTTAAAGATTTTCCCTATATAAGCCAATGTAAAACCAAAGGGCCCCGTGGCGGGGGCATTTTTTGTCCCAGCACTATAATTTGAACAATCTTGGTAGGGGTCCACTAGATGAAGCTTCATACCAAATATCAAAGTCCTGGGCCTTGTGGTTTCAGAGTAGAAGATTTTTGAAGATTTTCCCTATATAAGCCTATGTAAAACCAAAGGGCCCTGGGGCGGGGGCATTTTTGGCCCCAGCACTATAATTTGAACAATCTTGGTAGGGGTCCACTAGATGAAGCTTCATACCAAATATCAAAGACCTGGGCCTTGTGGTTTCAGAGAAGAAGATTTTTAAAGATTTTCCCTATATAAGCCAATGTAAAACCAAAGGGCCCCGTGGCGGGGGCATTTTTCGTCCCAGCACTCAAATTTGAACAATCTTGGTAGGGGTCCACTAGATGAAGCTTCATACCAAATATCAAAGTCCTGGGCCTTGTGGTTTCAGAGAAGAAGATTTTTAAAGATTTTCCCTATATAAGCCTATGTAAAACCAAAGGGCCCCCGTGCGGGGGCATTTTTGGCCCCAGCACTATAATTTGAACAATCTTGGTAGGGGTCCACTAGATGAAGCTTCATACCAAATAACAAAGACCTGGGCCTTGTGGTTTCAGAGAAGAAGATTTTTTAAGTTTTTGGTGAAAAAAATCTGTTTTTGGCTCCTGTGACCTAGATGTGCAACGGACCGGAACCATTTGACCCATATTCAAACTTGACCGAGATATTGTCATGATGATCATTCTGAGCAAGTTTGATTAAGATTGGACCAAAATTGTGGCCCCTAGGGTGTTCACAAGGTTTTTATATGATTTGACCCGCTGACCTACTTTTTAACCCGATATGACCCATATTCGAACTGGACTGAAATATTGTCACAATGGTCATTCTGAGCAAGTTTCATGATAATTGGACCAAAACAGTGGCCTTCAGAGTGTTCACAAGGTTTTTCTATGATTTGACCTACTGACCTACTTTTTGACCGGACATGACCCATATTCGAACTTGACCAAGATATTGTCATGATGATCATTCTGAGCAAGTTTGATTATGATTGGACCAAAATTGTGGCCTCTAGGGTGTTCACAAGGTTTTTCTATGATTTGACCCGCTGACCTACTTTTTAAGCCGACATGATCCATATTCAAACTTCACTAAAATATTGTCACAATGATCATTCTGAGCAAGTTTGATGATGATTGGACCAAAACTGTGCCCTCTAGAGTGTTCACAAGGTTTTTCTATGATTTGACCTACTGACCTACTTTTTCACCCGACATGACCCATATTCGAACTTGACCGAGATATTGTCATGATTATCATTCTGAGCAAGTTTGATGATGATTGGACCAAAACTGTGGCCTCTAGTTTGTTCACAAGAAAAAGTTTACGCACGACGGACGACGGACGACGCACGACGACGCCGGACATCTTACGGTCACAAAAGCTCACCATGACCTTCGGTCAGGTGAGCTAAAAAGTTTACACACACACAGAGAAAAGTTTACACACACACACACACACAGAAAAGACAAAAACTATATACCCCTTCGGCATACATAGTATGCCGGGGGTATAATCAGCAGAAGGAGAATGATCATAGAAAATATTTCAAAATCAATTTCCATGAAAGTATGCGACCAAGCCTGGTTTCGAACCCGCAACCTCTGGCTTCTCAGTCAGACACACTATGGACTGCGCTACGCGGTCCGGTCTAAAACTGGTTGTGGCAAAGAAACTGTTACTCTATTTATAGTAACAGTAGCCCTGCCTATAATGTGATCACTCCCAAAACCAATTTCATCTTTCCGCTTCACAAGAAGAATGCATACATAAAGTTTCCAGTTAACAACTGAAATAGAACTTGTGTGAATGAGCAAAAACTTTTTTTGTTATGTATACATGTAGTAGTAACAAAGCAATCACACATAAAACAAATTTGAACCGTCAATTCAATTGGAGTCCTGAAAGCATATATAAAATTTTGAGTTGATACCACTAATAGAACTTGAGTTATAAACTGCATTTCTATCTTAAGTAACAGTAGCTCTCACGCCTTACACAAATCGCAGCCTTCCTCTCCGTAGGCGGAAAACATGCATACAGTTTCACGTCAATACCTCAAACAGAACTAGAAAATTTTCTATATTTAGTAACAGTAGCTCCACCAACCATGGGATCAAGCCTCAAACCAATCCCAACCTTCCTCTCCATAGGAGAAACACATACATAAAGTTGCAAGTTGATACCTCAAGTAGAACTTGTTAAATGCCCTTTTGAGCACTGGATCTGATAATGCACTATTACTACAGGTATTCAGATTTTTCAGTACTTTAGTAAAGCCATGGAAGCTGTTGCTCATATTTTGCTAAAGTAAAGTGTGTTATCTCATTCTGGTACATGCAGGCACCTTTTTCTGAATCCCAACAAGAAATATAAAGTTTAAAATCAGCATAGCTAATTTCACTGAAATCAGTGGAAATCTTCCACTGACCGTTCCAAGGCGGCTCTTCTGTGGTGATTTATTTATGTTGTTGTTTGTTACTTACTGTGTGTATCACTTGTGTCTTTTAATTTTGGATGGCCATATGGCCATTTTGTGGGAAAGTAACTGTCCTTATAATGGCCTTCCTTTGTTTAGGTTTCCATTATGGTCTGGTCGCTTAATGTTTGTATTTCTTTCCCTTTGGTGTCTTTTATGGGTGGAGTAAGTTAATTGTATCAATTCCTGATCTGTGTTTTACTTCTACTTTCCAACTGCAGAGAACCTAAAGCTGCTTTCTTCGCTACGCACATTTTTACATTAATTGTGACCATTAAAATATATATTTTTTTTTTTTTTTTTTACATTAAAATTTTATTCTGCTTGGGTGGTGGGGGGGATTTCAAACCTTTTGAGTGGGGACAGAAACATACTTTTTGGGAGGGGGAGTATTGGCCCCAAAAATGGTGATGTGGGTGCCCTGGGAACTGGTCACGTGTATACATTTGATTTCGGGAGTCTGCAACCAACTTTCTAAAGATACTGTCTGGAAATAAGGGTTTTGCAATAAACCAAAATCAATATGCTTCCTAATAATAGACCTATGATCTATAAGCTAGCTTATAATTGTCTAGAAATGAGTGTTCCAAATGCACAAACTTACAACTGGACTAAGCAAAAGTACTATGTTGCATAACCTGCATAAAACTGTTATTGATTGAAAATGGGCTTTTTACTTCAGAACTTCAGGCGATTTTCTACTATTCCTCAGGGGCCGAAAAAGGGCCCCATTCCCAACTGAAAATAGCCTTTATTTTTCCCAATTTAATTAAAAAATTCCCAAATTGATGAGAGAAAAAAAAAACAACACAAAGAAACATCTTCTGAGACACTGCATTGCTAACTGAAACTTCAAACAGTCATTTCTGAAACATCAGATCAGTAAACAGTCACAGAAGATAGATATGGTTGCTTGAATGAAGCAGTAATTCTTGTTCCCAAGTTCACTACCTTTGTCTTTAATTTCCCAAATTTAGTAATTTTCTTGCTATTTTTCCCCAATTTAAGTCAGGGGCCTTTTCCCAATATACCTGGATAAGCCCTGCTTCCTCATAATTTATTTATTATACTTCTTTGTTAAGTAAGAATTACTTTGAGCAAGCAACATGAACTGACTTACCAATGTAGTCATTAACAAATCGCATTTCAAATCCATCTGGATCTGTGCTGGATTTGAAGTACTCCTTTGCTTTATCCAAAGGCTTTATTCTTTTCTGTCTCATCACCAAATGCCTGAATAACATATATGCAACACTCTCATCTATCTTGCCTTTTTAATAATAGAACAATTTGCTTCAAGAACAGTTTGGTTTCGGTTTACATGTAAGATTATCATTCTGATGATCGTGAATAAATTTTGTGCTGGAAGCCTAGAACCCTGTAATCAAATCCATTTGTGACGATCACTTATTAAGAGTCCCTGATCGGTATAACAAGCCTCCTGTGCATAACACATAAATAAACTACATTTCACTAACAAAAAATATACAAACAAGAGGCCCATGGGCCACAATGCTCACCAGAGCTCATGGGGCCACTGCCCACTGGCAGCAATGTATTTTATTTAACCATGGAAGTCCTTTGCCCAAGGACGCTACAGATAAAATTTGGACCTAATCAGCCTAGTGGCTTCAAATTCTGATGTCCCTTGAATGTGTTGTTGCAGGACAACAGATGACAAATGACATTTTCCATCTGTGGAAACCAATAGGCCAAAAACAACATTATTACAGGAACATTTCTATGAAAGTGTGACAAAATACAGTAAAATTCCTATATTAAGACCACCTTTGGGATTGTTCATACTGGTCTTTAAAACCACAACTGAATAGTCCCAAAGGTGGTCTCTGATCAGAGGACACTATTATGTAGAAAACACAAAGAAAGAATAACTGCAGCCTATTAAATAAGCTTTTAAAAAACAGAATTACCGTATTGGCTCTAATTACCGCACCGTGCCCTTGGTTTTTTCAAAATCGTGTCAAAAATCATGGTGAAATATCTACCTAATTAGCACACACTTAATACGAAAAAATAGCTTCTGAGATGATGCATACTGATATTTAACAGGATGGAAAAGGATACTTAAGCATTGCCATCACTGTTGAAGAAATAATGGTAAGTTTTTTTATAGATTTACTGTGACAGCTCCAAGGGGAGGTTACTGTAAAGTGTGCGCTTAGGCATTTCCTTTTCATAAATAGCTTATAGGAGCATGTGCGGTAATTAAGACGAATACGGTAGTCTTAATAGCGGAATTTTACTGTATCTTGAAAGGCATTAAATTAAATGTCATTTTTCAATTTTCCCCATTGTAAGTCAGTGGAAACTTACCTGTAACTTGCCATAGTAAACAAACCAAAGAGCCAAATTCCATAAACCAGAGCTCAGGTGGACCCTGCCCAATGGCAGCCATGTATTATAACATGATATGATCCAAATCTACAAATTATAAATGTCCCAAACAAACCCCATACCCAAATGAGCACCCATGTGGACATTATCTGAAATATTAGGCATTTTATAGAGAGGGTGGGGCATGAACCCGATGGAGCCCTGGTTGGTGTCACTAAATGCTTCTTATCAAAAGGAACAGATACATATACGGTTTAGCAGTGGGGATATGTATGGTTCCTAAGATGTAAGGCCTTTTAAGATATGGAGGGATTCGGCATGGCAGATCCCAGAAAAGCACAAGATTGTTGTCACTGAATACGTCTTATCATAAGGGCCAAGAGTATATATATGGTTAAAGGGTGGGGATATGAATGGTTTCTGACCTATGGGGCCCTTTTATCAAGTGGCAGGGAGAAAAATGGCCCCTGGGGACCCCACAAGACGGCATGACTGAATGTGTCTAATAACAATGAACAAGAATATATGTATGTGATTATAGGATGGGTATTTGAATGGTTTCTGAGATATGGCCTATTATGAAGTGGAGTCTTATCATAAGGAACAAGAATATATATGGTTAAGGGGTGGGGATCTGACCGGTTTCTGAGATATATGGAAATAATAAAGTAAAGGGGTGGGGCATGGCACAAGGAACAAGAATATATATGGTTTAAGGGTGGGGCTCTGAACAGTTTCTCAGTTATATGGTCTTTTGTAAAGTCAAGGGGTGAAGCATGGCCCAGGCACGCCGGGGTGACCCTAGGTTGGTGTCACTAAATGTGACTTATCATAAGGAAAAAGAATATATATGGTTTAGGGGTGGGAATCTGTAAGATTTCTGGAATATTTGACCTCTTATGAAGTGGAGGGGGTTGGGCATGGCCCCTGCACATCCTGGGGGACCCCCAAGTTGGTGTTACTGAATGCAACTTATCATAAGCAGGGATTTTCCTAGTGCAAATTTGGGGCCGGTAATCGGCCCCTATTTTTCCCAATTTAGAGACAGATATTCCCAAATTTTACAAAAAATTTCCCAATTTCTGATCTTGTGCTACATTTTGATGAAAATTTCATGAAAATTGAACCAAAATTGACAAAGTTACAGCTGATTTAAATTCCCAACTTTAAATATTAGCGAGCTGTTTTTCCCAAACCCAACGGCCTCTGGACCCTGATTGTGAAGGGTAGGAATATCCCTGATAAGGAATGAGAATATATATGGTTTAAGGGTAGGGATCTTAATGGTTTCTGAGATAAATGGCATTTTATGAAGTGGAGGGGGTGGGGCATGTCCCCGGCACATCCCAGGGGACCCATAGGTTGGTGTCACGTAATGGGTCTTATCATAAGGAACAAGAATATAATGGTTTAGGGGTGGGAATTGAATGGTTTCCGAGATAAATGGCCTTTTAGGAAATGGAGGGGTCGGGGCATGTCCCCGGCACATCCCGGGGGACCCCCAGGTTAGTGTCACTTAATGCATCTTATCATAAGGAACAAGAATATAATATTATATGGTTTAGGGGTGGGGATCTGTAAGGTTTCTGAAATATAAGGCATTTTATGAAGTGGAGGGGGTAGTGTCACTTAATGCATCTTATCATAAGGAACAAGAATATAATATTATATGGTTTAGGGGTGGGGATCTGTAAGGTTTCTGAAATATAAGGCATTTTATGAAGTGGAGGGGGTGGAGCTTGGCCCCAGCACAACCTGGGACCCCCAGATTGACATTAAAGCATTTGGCTAAGAGAAGTTTACACAATGAATATTTCTATGTATGTTTTGTCAAAATATCTGCAATGACTTGGTAGTAAATGCTATTTTTCAGTTTTCCACATTATAAGTCAATGGAAAAACTAAAAGGCTAAATTTCATAAACAAGAGGGCCATGATGGCCCTGGATCGCTCACCTGATCCATAGTGTATCAAGTGGGCCCCTGGGAGAGCCATTATTGGCCCCGGGCTATAATATGAATAATCTTGGTAGTGAAGCTTCATAAGCCCCCACCAATAGGGGCTTGAAGAAATATATGGACTGCATGATGTTTCCACGCAGAGCTGAATCCGGCCCGCACACTAGTACTGGTAAACCACTTAGAGGATCTAAGCCTGTCCAGGAACCGCAGTGCGAGGCAGACCGTCCATGCTACCAAACCCTACTGGTTTCATTGGGCGACAGGGCTTGAGATGTCATTTCATCTCAATGTCGGGTAAAAGTCCCACAAAATTGGAAGCAACGTCTCCAAAATGACCTTTACAGTGTTGACGGGGACGTTAAACCTCAAATCAAACAAAACACTTGGCAGTAAATGCCCTTTTTCAATTTTCCCCATTATAAGTCTATGGAAACTCTAAGATGCCATAGCAACCAAACTAAATAGATGATTTTCATAAACAAAAGGCCCATGGGCCACAACGCTCACCAGAGCTCAGGGGGCTGCTGCCCACTGGCAGCAATGTATTTTAATTAACCATGGAAGCCTTGTGCCCAAGGATGCTACAGATAAAATTTGGACCCAATCAGCTTAGTGGCTTCAGATTCTGATTTTGTTTGTTTGATTTGAGGTTTAACGTCCCCGTCAACACTGTAAAGGTCATTTTGGAGACGTTGCTTCCAATTTTGTGGGACTTTTACCTGACATTGAGATGAAATGACATCTGAAGCCCTGTCGCCCAATGAAACCAATAGGGTTAATTAGCATGGACGGTCCGCCTCGCACCGCGGTTCCTGGTCAGGCTTAGATCCTCTAAGCGGTTTACCAGTACTAGTGTGCGGGCCGGATCCAGCTCTGCGTGGAAGCATCATGCAGCCCATATATTTCTTCAAGCCCCTATGGGCGGGGGCTTTCAGATTCTGATATCGCTTGAATGTGTTGTTGCAGGACAACAGATGACAATTGACAATTTCCCATCTGTGGCAACAAATAGGCCAAAAAGAACATTACTATGAAAGTGTGAAAAAATATATGTCATTTTTTAATTTTCTCCATTATACAATGTAAGTCAATGGAAACACTTAACTTGCCATAGCAAACAAACCAAAGAGACAAATTTCATAAATCATCTTGGTCTGTTTCAAAAATAGCCAAGTTGGCTTGTGACAGGTTCAGTCTGGTCAACTTTTGGTCAGGCGTCAAAAGCCGTGGCATCCATCTGGCGGAAACCTTCGACATTCCTAATTCACTGTGTAGAATGTTCTCTACTCATTCACGGGAGATGCCAACAGTGTTAGCTAACTAAACTGATTCACAGTTAAATGCCTGTCATCCATCACGGCCCGGTGCACTTGGCTGATGGTTTCCTCAGTTGATGCCATTGTGGGTCGTCCACACCGGTCATCATCTTCAAGGCTGTCCTTGCCCATCTTAAAATTTGCTGCCCACCTTTTCACAGTTGCATACGAAGGAGGATCATCCCCTAATGTAGCAACCAAATTGGCATGAATGTCCTGTGGAGCTAACCCCTGTTTATGGAGGTACTTGATGACACCACAATGCCAGATTTTGTCCATTTTCTCAAAAATGTGCTAGTATCAATTTTCAAGGTCTGGAATTTCTACGTTATTGCAGTTAAACTTGAACTCATTTGAGTCAAATCAAGTAATAAAGGTTTGGATTTAATGAATACAAAATTTCATGGCTGTTCGATGCCTGCTTCTTGGTCAGGCTCAGAACTTTTCAGCCTACCCTCGTATATGTGATTATTGAATGGGGATTTGAATGGATTCTGAGATTTTTTTTTTTTTGGTTTGGTTTAATGGCCCTTTCAAGATTATTTCACTCATATCAAGCCGATCATTATTCAGGTGGGCGAAAATCGGAGTACCCAGAGAAAAGCTACCTGACCTTCCGTTCCAGAACTTGGCGTCTCACATGTGAAACGAGCGAGGCTCCAACCACAGCGGTGAGAGATCTAATGATGAGTCAGCGCTCCTAACCACTAGGCCTGTTAATGGTTTCTGAGATATCGCCTATTATGAAGGAGTCTTATCATAAGGAACAAGAATATATATGGTTAAGGGGTGGGGATCTGAACAGTTTCTGAGATATATGGATTTTAATGAAGTAAAGGGGTGAGGCATGGCCTGTGGCATCCCTGGGGACCCGCATGCTGGTGCCACTGATTGCATCTTATCATAAGGAACAAGAATATATATGGTTTACAGGTGGGGCTCTGAACAGTTTCTCAAATATATGGTCTTTTGTGAAGTCGAGGGGTGGAGCATGGCCCGGGCACACCCTGGTGACCCCTGGGTTGGTGTAACTGAATGTGTCTTATCATAAGGAACAAGAATATAATATATGGTGTAGGGGTAGGGATCTGTTAGGTTTCTGTAATACTTAGCCTTTTATCAAGTGGAGGGGGGGGGTTGGTTTTTTTATTGATTTGAGGTTTAACGTCCCCGTCATTACGGTCAACACTGTAAAGGTCATTTTGGAGACGTTGCTTCCAATTTTGTGGGACTTTTACCCAACATTGAGATGAAATGACATCTCAAGCCCTGCTGCCCAATGAAACCAATAGGGTTTATAAGCATGGACGGTCTGACACTTGCACGGCTTTGCCCGGGCAGACTTAGATCCTCTAAGTGGTTTACCAGTACTCATGTGCGGGTCGGTTTCAGCTCTGCTTGGAAGCATCATGCAGCCCATCTATTTCTTCAACCCCCGAGGGGAGGGGGCCAGGAGGGGGTTGGGCATGGCCTTGGCACATCCAGGGGGATTCCCAAGTTAGTGTCACTGAATGCAACTTATCATAAGGAATGAGAATATATAATATGGTTTAGAGGTGGGGATCTCAATGGTTTCTGAGATAAATGCCATTTTATGAAGTGGAGGGGCTGGGCATGTCCCCGGCACATCCCAGGGGACCCACAGGTTGGTGTCACATATTGCGTCTTACCATAAGGAACAAGAATATATATGATTTAGGGGTGGGGATCTGAATGGTTTCTGAGATAAATGGCCTTTTATGAAGTGGAGGGGTCGGGGCATGTCCTCGGCACATCGTGGGGGACCCCAGGTTGGTGTCACTTAATGCATCTTATCATAAAGAACAAGAATATATATGGTTAGGGGTGGGGATCTGAATGGTTTCTGAGATAAATGGCCTTTTATGAAATGGAGGGGTCGGGGCACATCCTGGGGGACCCCCAGGTTGGTGTCAATTAATGCATCTTATCATAAGGAACAAGAATATATATGGTTTCAGGGCATTTCCTGCCTTTTCAGCAGGGCCGAAATTCGGCCCCATTCCCAATGCAAAATAGCCTAAATTTTTTCCAAATTGCACCATATTTTTCCCCCGAAAAATGAAAAAATAAAAGCCACAAAAGGAACAGAGAAAATAATACTTAACATCAGAGGTTAACACTGGCTAGTCCAGATGAAATTCACCATAGTGAAGCTACAGCTGTATTGCACTCAGCTTCACTATCAAATTAATAGACTATCATGAGCAAAATTCATCATCCTGGCATTTCTCTTATGAAATTGTATTCCCAATTTTTGTATCTTGTCGGTAATTTTTCCCAATTTTGCCCAGGGGCCTTTTCCCAAAATACCTGGATAAAGTCCTGGGTTTAGGGGTGGGCATCTGTAAATTTTTCAGAGGTATAGGGCATTTTATGAAATGGAGGGGGTGGGGAATGGCCCGGGCACAACCTAGGGGACCCCCAGGTTGACATAAAAGCATATGGCTAAGAGAAGTTTTCTATGTAAGTTTTGTCAAAATATCTGCAATGACTTGGCAGTAAATGCCATTTTCAGTTTTCCACATTATAAGCCAATGGAAACTCTAAGTTGCCATAGCAACAAAACTAAAAGGTCAAATTTCATAGAAAAACACAAAACCTGTTAAGGCAAATCATGACAACCAATAAAAACGAGCAGTAGTCCTAAAATCATATGGCAGATAGTAGATTGCCTATGGAACATTTCTATAAACTTTTGTCAAACTATCTGCAATGACTTGGCAGTAAATGCCATTTTTCAATTTTCCCCACATAAGTCTATGGAAACTCTAAGTTGCCATAGCAACCAAACTGAAGAGCTGATTTTCATAAAAAAACATAAACTTTCAGTCCCCCAGCCTAAGGATGATACAGATAAAATTTGGACCCAATCGGCTCAGTGGCTTCAGAGGAGAGGTTTAAAAGTGTTGACGCCAGACGACGACGACGGACAAGTGCCTAGCCTATAAGCTCCCACGGCGCCGAAGTGGTGAGCTAAAAAGAAGACATTTTCAAAACTATATTGTCCATCTTTACATATCAATTTGCATCATTACGCATCATTACTGTTTTAGGCAGACCCGGGCCAGCAGTATCTGACAGAAACAAGTCCGACTTTGCAGCAAAGTAGCATACAAAATATTTAATGTCAAATCCAGAACACAGGTGCCCATTAATATCATGCAGGGTTCTCATATGCACTAGGATTTTAAAAGTTGGAGTCCAGGCCCCGAGGTTATAAAACTTTTTTCATGCTCAACTGAGTTGAGCATGAAATTTCTCTTGCTCACAAATTTTAAAATGCCAACAATTGTTGGCATTTTAAAATTTGTGAGCAGTTCAAACAACATTCTCTGCTATCTGAGAAAGAAAAATCGCTCATCTTCTTAGTATTTTAAAGTTTCATGCTCTGCTGAGTTGAGCATGAAAAAAGTTTTATAACCTGCGGGCCAGGACTCCCACCTGGTAAAAAGTAGGAGTCACCAGCTGAACAGTAGGAGTCCCCAACCAAAAGGTAGGAGTCCCAGGGCTGAATCCTTGAGTCTACAGCCCCTAGTATGGTGTAAGACAGGTTTATTTTATATGATTTTAAGCCGTTTGATCAATCTGAGGCTAAACAAATAAGGAGAAGTGACTTCTCCCCTGCTATGACAAGATCAGCCTCAATGTGGCTGTGCCAAATACAGGTATCACCAGGGATTTTCCTACCAATCTGAAACCGGGACCAGGGGCCATTAAATTTGGGAAAAATAGCACTTTGTTTGGCAAATTTGGGAATAAAAATAGCGCGCAGATTGACAAATTGGGAAATTTGATGGGCTACTGAGTGCCTTTCCTTTTAGAAGGGAATTTTTCATGTCTGTGTGGGCTTTGAACTCCGCTGCAGTCTCGGCATTCACCTCAGAAGATGGAAGTCTATTGCACTGAGGAATAGTTCTAGGGAAGAAAGAACTTTTTCAGAGATAAATCGTGGCCACAAACAGACTGACTTGATCATCATGGATTTCGCCAAGGCCTTTGACAAGGTACCTCACAGAAGGCTACTGTACAAATTGGACTACTATGGGATAAGAGGATCCACACATAGTTGGATTAGCTCATGGCTCTCTGGGCACTCTCAACAAATTGTACTTGATGGCCGAGGGTCTGATCCAGTCCCTGTTCTATCTGGTGTCCCACAAGATTCAGTCCTTGGACCGGTACTCTTTTTGTATTCCTCAATGATCTCCCATATAATATCAGGTCATCTGTCCGTTTGTTTGCTGATGATTGTGTCCTGTATAGGGACATATATTCTCCTTCTGACTGTCGCATTTGACAAGATGACCTGGATCGACTTGCACAATGGGGAGCAGATTGGCAGATGAAGTTCAATGTAGCCAAATGCCATTCAATGAGGGTGTCACGACACCTTTAGGACAAGCAAATTAAGTATGAATGCACACTTCACCAGCAAACTTTGGAGCAGATTCATTCCGCCAAATATCTTGGTATCACCATCACTGACCATCTCGATTGGGGTCAACATATCTCTGAAATAACATCTAAAGCAACTAGGACCTTAGGATTCCTTAGACATAATCTGGCTTTTGCACCTCGGCAGACAAAGGATGTTGCATATAAAACAATGGTTCGCCCTCAACTTACATGTAAATATGCATCACCCATTTGGCATCTATATGTTAAAACTCAGATTCAGCAGGTGGAGAGGGTGCAGAGCGGGACAGCTGCTTGATGGACCTGAAGACGATGGTGAAATAGAAGTAGCCAGTATGAGATTGAGACTCAGAGGTAGGCGTTTTAGGATACCTCTATGTTCGGATTGTAAATAGTTTTAAGGGCTCATCCAGAGATGTTTTTTTGTGCAAAATTCTAAATTTAGCCACCCACTTAACTGAGGTAATGGCCAAATATGACCGACTCAGTATGTGAAGATAGATAGATAACATCCCCATCAACACGATTAACGTAATAATGAAAACAGTTATATCACTTCACTATTTGTGCAGAAAGAACAACTGATTACTTAGTGATAAGTAAATAAAACATCATGTTAGCAAGTCTATGCAATAACGCCCCCTCTATACCAAACTTTATACAGTGAAAAATGGGTTTTCGAATCTTTCTTTCTTTCTTCCAATACTTACAGAAGGGTATCAAACTTATATATATATTTCTCGTATTTCTGATTCTATAACATAGACAATTAGATGGTTCTATTAAATGCAAAATCTGTGTTTTGAGCAGAAGGAAAAATATGTCACATTTTTAAATATAAACAGTCATTTCCACAGCCATAAATCCCATTTTATTGCAAAGACCTTATGTGAGCTCGAATATCTTTCTCAAAAAGGTGGTAGCGCAGTTGCTCAAATATGTTCTATAAAAGGGTTATCCTTTGGAAGCAAGGAATACACCACAGAACTGAAAAGTATGGAGTGTACATGTTTTCTGGGCCAGACTAGCTAGTTTCGGTGACCCTCAAACCTGAAGTAGAAGCCATTAGTAGGTCGTCTAGCTGCACCAAAAGAGCTAGGGCAAGTTTTCTGGTGTGCCCAATACCCCCATCAATCCCTTTACATACCAAAACAAACATAACCTCAATCAATAGGGCTTGAAAAAAGGCGAAATGACCCAAGGGCGAAACGATTCACGGGCGAAACGACCCGAGATCCTGATAATCGCTCCGACAAGTCTGTTGAGGACAAGGCGAAACATTTAATTGAGTAAAATTTAATCCCATTAATTTCCACGGATATATATTATCTTTCAGGTTTTGGGCCTAAAACTTACAGGTAAAAGTGTTGATTCTGCATTCAACAACTTACGATAACCTGTTGGAAGAACCCTTGACATTGGCGGATTCGGCCGGGCCATAACCATTGCAATAAATAAATTTAAATTGCAGACACTTTATTCGCCGAAAAAATCCGTCTTCCTGTCTGCTCGTTAAACATATCTACTAAATTACTGACCTGCTTCTCGCTGTTAGGCCATCGCCGCCATTTTGGTACGAGAATACCCGGATGTTAAATCTGTGACGTCATCAACAAGTTCTTGTAGCGCGAAAGTGTAAAATTGTACTCACACTAGGTGTGTGAAATCACCACGTCGAAATCTGTGCGTTTTTTGTGCTTGTGGGGTACCTCAGGGTAAAACAGAATTATGGGCCTTTGAAGTTCAAAAACTTGTTTAATGACGTTTTTCTCTGTGGGGTACAAAAAAATACCCCACAATTCTTCCGTACCCCACATGTCATTTTGGTACCCACAAGTACCCCATATACCTCTTAATGTGAGTACACACACGCACACTAACATACACACACACACACACACACACACACACACACACACACACTCAACTACCGACTAATAAGCACTGACACTGTTCGTCGCCCTTGTGCGATGCACTTTTGAGAGCTAGACGTCCCTGTCGTGACCAAAATTAAGACGTCGACACAGCTGGTGCATGAAATACGTACATGTATATTGGCGTCCAAGCGACTCGCGTGATATGCGTTTCAGTGACACATCGCACTTCAGCGTGAATCACGCCGATTGTCGTTTCGGGATGTTTCGACATATAGGTGTAAGGTATGCCGAGGCGACGCGTTCGTAATAGAGCATGACATATCGGATGGAATTTAAGCGAAATGGTATGTCGAGCTATTGCATGTATCTAGCGACATTAAGAACATTCAAGATCATGGCTGAGACGTTAACTGAACAGCGAGACGTTACATCAATCAAGTGCGTCGGCCTCACGTGGTTCCATTTATTTGTTTACGCTCAGAATCCGGGATATCTAATCCAGCAGGATTACGCGCGGGTTTATAGTGCTATTCTTACTCAAAAATGTCTTCAAGCCAATGGAATTCATGTACTGGACTGACCAGCCTTTCTCCTCCGATCTCTTTGTGAAAAATAGAGTATCTTTTGTGGGGAGGTATCCACAACCGACCAGACAAAAATGTTAGTAATTGACAGTAGCATTGTTAAAACTTGAATTTTAATGTTTGGTTTAGAAAACGTAAATAGTTTCTTTCCAAAATTTGAAACATCGAATGGCATTTCATGATACCACCGGTGAATAGACATCTGCAAACATATCATACAATGGAATTTGCAGAACTACTTTTCTTAATTTTAAGAGCTTTTTAGAAAGGTTGTCTGTAAGTTTTCACAGTTTTTAGCTCACCAGAGCCGAAGGCTCCGGGGGAGCTTATAGGATAGGCAGTTGTCCGTAGTCGTCTGCGTCGTCTGCGTCTGCGTCGTCTGCGTCAACACTTTCAAATGACATCTCCTCTGAAGCCACTGGGCCGATTGGGCCCAAATTTTATCTGTAGCATTCTTGGGCTGGGGGATTGAAAGTTTGTGTTTTTTTATGAAAATCGGCTCATTAGTTTGGTTGCTATGGCAACTTAGAGTTTCCATAGACTTATAATGGGGAATATTGAAAAATGGCATTTCCTGCCAAGCCTCTGCAGATATTTTGACAAAACTTTCATAGAAATATTCCTTAGGCAATCTACTATCTGCCATATGATTTTAGGCCTACTGCTCGTTTCTATTGGTTGCCATGGAAACCAAAATAACAAAATAGAAAAAAAATACTTCAAAAATCATCTTCTCAGAAACCGAATGCTCTATTAGGCTGAGAGTTTTTGGAAATATTCACCATATTTGCCTTTATAGTTTTTGTGTTTTTTATAAAATTTGGCTCTTTAGTTTGGTTGCTATGGCAACTTAGATTTTCCATAGACTTATAATGGGAGAATTGAAAAATGGCATTTGCTGCCAAGTTATTGCAGATATTTTGACAAAACTTTTATAGAAATGTTCCTTGAGTAAATGTCTCTCAGCCATATGCTTTAATGCCAACATGGGGGTCCCCCAGGTTAAGCCGGGGCCATGCCCCACCCCTCCACTACATAAAAGGCCATATAACTTGGAAACCATCCAGATCCCCACCCCAAAACCATATATATTCTTGTTCCTTATGATAGGATGCATTCAGTGACACCAACCTGGGGGTCCCCCGGTACGTGCCGGGGTCATGCCCCTCCATTCCATAAAAGGCCCAATATCTTGGAAACCTTACAGATCCCCACCCCTAAACCATATATATTCTTGTTCCTTATGAAAATATAAGTTCACTGACACCAATTTGGGGGTCTCCCGGGGTGCGCCTGGGCCTTGCCCCACCCCTTCTTCTCCACAAAAGGCCATATATCTCAGAAACCATTGAGATCCCCACCCCAAAACCATATATATTCTTGTTCCGTATGATAAGACGCATTCAGTGATACCAACCTGGGGGTCTCCTGGGTTGTGCCGGGGTCATGCCCCACCCCCTCCATTTCATAAAAGGCCCAATATCTTGGAAACCTTACAGTTCCCCACCCCTAAACCCCATATATTCTTGTTCCTTATGAAGAGACTCATTCATTGACACCAATTTGGGGGTCTCCCTGGGTGCGTCGGGGCCTTGCCCCACCCCTCCACTTCACAAAAGGCCATCTATCTCAGAAACCATTCCAATCCCCGCCCCAAACCTTATATATTCTTGTTTCTTATGATAAGACGCATTCGTTGACACTAACCTGGGGGTCCCCTAGGATGTGCCAGAGTAGTGCCCCACCCCTTCATTTCATTAAAGACCCAATATCTTGGAAACCTTACAGATCCCCACCTCTAACCATATACAGTCGAACTTCAATGGCTCGAACACTTTTGGGACCTCGAAACTCTGTTCGAGACAGGGGTAGTTCGAGCCACAGAGGCTTACTGCCAGGAGGCATAACGAGGTACTTTTTGACATATTTTCGGTGTCCTGTAATGAATATGTATGCTGTGTGTACTCATTAGAATTGCCTCATCGAGGCGATTCTAATGAGTACACACAGCATACATTTGCAAGATAAAATACTAAAATCTCCTTAATTATCCCCCACTATTTCTTGTGTAGAGGACTTCCCTAGGGGCTCAAGAATGTGTTCGACTCAGCCATGGTAAACAAGCCATCGGAGTTCGAGCCATCGAAGTTCTACTGTATATTGTTGTTCCTTATGATAAGACACATTCATTGACGTCAACCTGGAGGTCTCCCGGGTCAAGCCGGGCCTTGCCCCACCCCACCACTTCACAAAAGGCTATATATCTCAGAAATTGTTCAGAGCCCCACCCCTAAACCATATATAATTATCTTCTTTGTGATAAGACACATTCAAATAACACTAGCTTGTTTGGTTGAGCGAGTCCCAGGACGCATAGTTAAAAATTTGTAAAAAAATCACTGTATCTTGTACGGACAAGTTCAACATATTAAAAAACATTTTGCATGTCCCTTCCCGGGTTCTGTAGAAAAGTGCCAGTTCTGGAAAAAAGAAAGACACCATTTTAGCATTTTTGTATAATTAGAATGAATTGTATACTGATTTGTCATCAACAAGTAATTGTTCAGAACAAAATCAGTTTACAGTCAAATCACAAATACATAACACTGTTATACCTTATAATTATTATCCCCTCACACAACAAAGTTGTGAGTGGGGTATAGCATTTGTCCCATATGTACGTACCTACTTTTGTCAAAGCTCTAGTGTCTACTTTTGTCATCGCTCTAGTGCCTACATTTATTGACAGATTTTAATGAAACTTCAAACAAATGTTGCTTGTGATAATATCTGTTCGACTTTCAAGGTCATGACCTAAAGGCTAGTTTAAAAAAAAAAATTGTCATCACTCTACTGCCTACATTTATTGAAGGATTTTAATATAACTTCACACAAATGTTGCTTATTATTTTATCTCGAGTGAGTTCGACTTTCAAGGTTATGGCATCAAGGTCAAGGTCATTGTGGCTATTTTTAGAAAAACTTTGTCATCACTCTAGGGCCTACATTTATTGAGGGATTTAAATATAACTTCACACAAATGTTGCTTATGGTAATATCTGGAGCGAGTTGGTAATATCTGGCCTCAAGGTCAAGGTCATTGTGGCTATTTTTGTCGCACCTGCTTATAGCAGGGTGCGACATAGGCATCCGATTTTCCGTCCGTCCGTCTGTTAACATTTACGTCGAAGTTCGACATTTACGTCAAAGTTTTTATTTTATAAACCTCAGCTACCATCACACCTTACAAGAAACATCTCATAGACCTTCTCACTTTGTAAGCACCTTGACCTGGTGATTTTGACCTATATTTTGCGCTCCAGTGACTTTGAACACTACGTCCAAGTTCTACATTTATGTCACAAAGTTTTTATTTACAGACCTCAGCTACCATCAAACCTTACATGAAACATCTCATAGACCTTCTCACTTTGTAAGCACCTTGAACTGGTGACTTTGACCTATATTTTGTGCTCCAGCGACTTTGACCATTACGTCGAAGTTGGACATTTACGTCAAAGTTCGACATTTACGACAAAGTTTTTATTTTACAAACCTCAGCTAGCATCAAACCTTACTTGAAACATCTCATAGACCTTCTCACTTTGTAAGCACCTTGACCTGGTGAATTTGACCTATATTTTGCGCTCCAGTGACTTTTACCATTACGTCGAAGTTCGACATTTAATCAACTATAAGACTAAACAACCATCAAACCTTTCATGAAACATCACCCTGAGCTCCTGACTAGGCAAGCACCTTGACCCGGTGACCTTGACCTATATTTTATGCTTCAGTGAGTTTGACACAAATTACTTCAATGTTCCAGATCTTCTGAAATAAAAGGCCTACACCAATAAAATCTTAATAGTGTTTCTCCTAGATGTATTGACTCTACAGGTACCTTGACATGGTGACCTTGACCTATATTTTACCTGCCACTGACTTTGACACATTTTACGTCGAAGTTCAAGATCTCCTCAAATAAAAGGCCCACAACCATCTAATCTTGCATAGTGCTTCCCCTAGATGTACTGACTCTGCTGGTACCTTGACCCGGTGACCTTGACCTATATTTTATGCTCCAGCGACCTTGACAAATTTTTATGTTGAAGTTCTAGATCTCTGCAAATAAAAGGCCTACAACCATCAAAGCTTGCATAATGCTGCTCCTGGATGTACTGATTCTGCAGGTACCTTGACCTGGTGACCTTGACCTATATTTTACACTCCATTGACTTTGACACAATTTGCGTCAATGTTCCAGATCTTCTCAAATAAAAGGCCTGCAACCACCAAATCTTGCATAGTGGTTCTCCTAGATGTACTGACTATGCAGGTACCTTGACTTGGTGACCTTGACCTTTTTTATTGCACTCCATTGACTTTAACACATTTTAGGTCGACATTCCATATCTTCTTAACTATAAGGTCTACAACCACCAAACCTTGCATAGTGCTTCTCCTACATTTACTTACTCTGTGGGTACCTTGACCTGGTGACCTTAACCTATATTATGCACTCCAGTGACTTTTACGTCAATGTTCAATATGTCCTAAAATAAATGGCCTACAGCCACCAAACTTGGCATAGTACTTCTCCTCATTGTACTGATTTGGCACGTACCTTGACCTGGTGACCATGGCCTATATTTTTGGTCCAGTGACTTTGGCACATTTTACATCAACTATCAACTGCTATAAAATTTACTTAATTAATAATAACATTCTGATTGTGGCTTCTATGACTTTTGTCCCCAGCAGGTGCGACGCCGCCTTCTGCAGAATTCTTGTTTTTAATCTTTGTCATGGCTCTAGGACCTACATTTATATGACTTCACACAAATGTTGCTTATGATAATATCTGTAGCGAGTTAGACTTTCAAGGTCATGTCTCAAGGTCAGGGTCACTGTGGCTATTTTTGTAAAAAAACTTTGTCATCATTCTTGCACATTCATTGATTGATGGATTTTAACATAACTTCACACAAATGTTGGGTATGATGATATCTCAAGTGAGTTTGTCTTTCAGGGTCATGGGCTCAATGTCAAGGTCACTGTGGCTGGTTTTAGAAATACAGAAAAATGTGCTTGCTTAAGACAGGTGCTTGCTAAATACAGGTTAATTTTAATGCATTTGCCTTTTTCGGGAACTAAATACCTGCTTGCTTAAGACAGGTTGCTTGCTTAATAGAGGTGGCCACTAAGACAGGTTTGACTGTACTTTGTCATCCCTCTAGCGCCTACATATTATTGACTGATTTTAATATAACTTTACAGAAATGTTGGGTATTATGCTATCTGGAGCAGTTCAACTTTTAGGGTCTGCTGCTCAAGGTGAAGGTCATTGTTGCTATTTTTAGAAAAAATTTTGCCATTGCTTTGGCACTTACGTTTATCAGGTATGAGACTTTTCAGACTCTTGGCAGATTTCATTTTTTGATGTTTTAATATGTGTTTTTCACAGTTACTTGTTTTTGTCCGAAAGTTGTAAAAATTACATTTTTTGAAGGGGTGATAGGGGTTTAAGATTTTTTCAGCAGTTCTCCATTGATTGATTTTATTGATTGATTTGAGGTTTAACGTCCCCGTCAACACTGTAAAGGTCATTTTGGAGATGTTGCTTCCAATTTTGTGGGACTTTTACCCGACATTGAGATGAAATGACATCTCAATCCCTGCCGCCAAATGAAACCAATAAAGTTTATAAGCATGGACAGTCTGACACTCACACCGCTTTGCCTGGGCAGGCTTAGATCCTCTAAAAGGTTTACCAGTACTCGTGTGCGGGTCGGTTTCAGCTCTGCGTGGAAGCATCATGCAGCCCATCTTTTTCTTCACGCCCTGATGGATGGGGGCCTTCAGCAGTTCTCCAGTCTCATGGCTGATTTATTGATGGATTTTATTATAACTGCATACAAATGTTGATTATTATAATATCTCAAGCGAGTTTGACTGTCAGGATCCTGGAGTTAAAGCCAAGGTCACTGAGGCTATTTTCAGAAAAAAACAATGTCACCCCTCTAGCGCCTACATTTATCGATAGATTTTAATATAACTTCACACAGATGTTGGGTATGATATCTCGAGTGACTTCATTTTTCAGGGTCCTGAGGTCAAGGTCACTGTGGCCATTTAAAGAAAACCTTTGTCATCACTCTAGCGCCTACATTTTTTGATAGATTTTAATATAACTTCACACAAATGTTGTGTATGATAATATCTCGAGCTAATTTGGCTTTAAGGCTTTTGGGCTCAAGGTCAAGGTCACTGTGGCTGTTTTTAGAAAAACTTTGTCATCACATTTATTGATGGATTTTAATATAAATTTAGACAAATGTTGGATATGATAATATTTCAAATGATTTTGACTTTCATAGTCTTTGGCTAAAGGTCAAGGTCACTGCAGCTATTTTTAGCTCGCCTTGCCATACCCCCGGGCTATATTTTGAATATATAATTAATAATTGCTAAAAAAACAATATTTAACATTATCATTGTACTTCATTTTACAGGTTTTTGGGCTTAAATTGGACTTTTTGAGAAGTTAATATTTTCCTCTGTATTACCTCCCTTACTTCTCTGTGTTAAAGTTTACCTGCAAGCTGCGCGAGTTCAAATCCCGGGGGAGGAACGTTTTTTTTTTTTTTTTCTTTTTAAAAACATAGTGGGGTCTGGGGCTCAAGGTCAGGGTCACTGTGGCTATTTTTAGAAAAACATTGTAATCGCTCTAGTGCCTTCATTTATTGATGAATTTTAATATAACTTCACCCAAATGTTGGGTATAATGATATCTCGAGTGACTTTGACTTTCAGGGTCCGGGGCCTAAGGTCAAGGGCACTACTTTCAGGGTCACGGGGTCAAGGTCACTGTGGCTATTTTTAGAAAAAACACTGTCATCGTTCTTGCACCTTAATTTATTGATGGATTTTAATATAACTTTACACAAATGTTGGGTATGATGATATCGCTAGCAAGTTCGACTTTCAGGTTCCGGGGCTGAAGGTCAAGGTCACTGTGGCTATTTTTAGAAAAAACTTTGTGATCTCTCTAGTGACTACATTTATGGATGGATTTTAATATAACTTCACAAAAATGTTGGCAATGATGATATCTTGAGCGAGTTCGACTTTCAGGGTCTGGGGCTGAAGGTCAAGGTCACTGGCTATTTTTAGAAAAACTTTGTCATCGCTCTTGCGCCTTCATTTATTGATGGATTTTAATATACCTTGACACAAATGTTTAGTATGATGATATCTTGAGTGACTTTGACTTTCCAGGTCAGGGGCTGAAGGTCAAGGTCACTGTGGCTATTTTTTAGAAAAACTTGATCATTGCTCTAGTGTCCAGATTTATTGATGGATTTTAAGATAACTTCATACAAATGTTGGGTATGAAGTTCAACTTTCAGGGTCTGGGGCTCAAAGCCAAGGTCACTGTGGCTATTTTTAGAAAAACTTTGTCATCACCCTTAAGTACCTACATTTATTGATGGATATAATGTAGTTTTACACAAATGCTAGGCTAGGCTTTTTTTAATTTGTCTTGCTCGAGGGGATTTGTATCGTATGTGATGCCTTGTTATTACTTGGTAGTTTGTAGAATTTTTTTTTATCAAATATAGATTTCTTTTTCATTTTTTTTTTTTTTTTTTTTTGCAGTGGAAAGGCTTGAAAACAGGATGATTAGGGGTACATTTTGGTTCTCTTTCATTTGCTGCAGTCTATTGGGCTGCTTTACAGAAGAATTTTTTTTTTTTTTGATAACTTGCCCTCATCCATCTTAGGCCCCCAAAGGCGAGCTATGTTGTCTTCTGACAACTCTTGTTAGAAAAATGTAATCATTGTTCTAGCGTCTACATTTATTAATGAATTTTGTTATAACTTCACACAAATGTTGGACATGATAATATCTCAAGTGAGTTCCACTTTCTGGATCCTGGGCTCAAGGTCAAGGTTACTTTGGCTATTTTTTGAAAAACTTTGTCATCATTCTAAGCCTATATTTATTGTTTGATTTTAATATAACTTCACACAAATGTTGGAAATGATAATACTTTATCTTGACCAAGTTTGGACTTTTGCTTGTACAAGATTTTCCACACACCAAGTAGTCTTGTGGGAGGGGATTTGTATCGCCTGCAATGCCTTGTTATTTAAGTACATGTATTTTATGTTGCTTTCAGGTGTAACCAGTGGAGCTAAGGGAAATAAATACAGAATTTTGCCATATTCCTCACTGGATCAGTCAGCAATGTAAGTAAGCAGCACAGGTTACATTAGACACTGTTTTCTGCAACTGGTCAGGAGTTTTATTCACCTGGATACTCCGTGATTTTCTCCCACATCTGATAAAGATCAGCTCATAATAAGTGAAATAATTTATCTTGAATAGGCTGTAGAATAGAATAGAACATATTCAGCTAATCACATGCATGAAAACAATTGAAGAATTCAAACAGAGTTAAAATAGTAAATATCAACATCACAATAACTCATCTATATAATTTTGACCCCCTTGAACCCCAATTTTAAACTGTTAAACAGTAAAACTGAGGTTTACTGGGGCAAACCTTATTTTTTACGGCAGAAATAAGAAAACTATCACAATTTTTCATCTTCAAATTTTTGTTTTTTTGGAGGTAAAGTTTACAATGTATTTGTATAGGCGTGTTTTCGTAATGTATTCATAATACACTGAAACTTCAATATTTACATTCTCATAGCATTTACAGAAAGCCCCTATATTTAACTCATAAAATGCCAATTACAATAATTGTTGTTTGCTTTGTCATCTGCTCGTTACTTTAAAAGTCATTTTTGCACACTGTTTGCCTATATGCAAAAATATTTTTAAAAAGTTTGTAAGACGATTCAGCAGACAACATAAGCAGATGACATTTTCAGATGCTGTTTTTCCAGCATCTTAAGGGTTAACTATATGGATGCAATGTTGTTCATACCCCCAGTGAATACATTGACCATGTGACGTCACATAATCATTTAGTGAAGGCAAGATAAAGCTTGGTTCTCTCCAAAATTTCAATATTAGTGTCACAGTCTAGCATCATAAGGCTTAGCCCACACTGTTTGCAAAAAAAAAATACTTTTAAGCCGGCAGACGACAAAGCAGACGACAGTTGTCATGATTGGCATTTTATGGGCTAAGTTTTTCTGAGATGGTGTTAACAATTTGGGTTTATGTTTTTCATGAGTGTCACAGCTACCAGAGGGGACATCCATGTCCCTTTGATACATTTCTAGTTAACCCCTATACCGCTGAATTATTAATTTAGCCACAACCATTTGAATCAGTCAGATTACTTGATGTAATTTATTCCTTCAAATTCACAAATTGAATGTCAAACAGTGTAGCTCCTGATCAGATGGCTTCTGAAGAAGCCATCTGATCTGGATCTACACTGTTTGCAGTAGGATATTGGTTAATAATGCATTCACTGTGATCGCTGACAGCCACCATATTGTGTTTATAATAATGTAACATTTTGTAAAGTCACATTACTTGCAGTATGTGAAACTTAACAATGGTCTTTATGATGGCCTATTCAACCGGTGCACATAGAAGCCCCCGTGGTGTAGTGGTTACACTACTCCCCTTGTAAACCAGGGTTCGCAGGATCGATCTTGGGCTTCTCCAGACTTTCGGATGTGTCTTTAAACCAAGGTCCCGTCTCCGTATGACCTTAGCTGTTGGTGGGACGTAAAACTCAAACACTCACTAAACCGGTGCACATAACACGCATGAGAATTCTCATTTTTTATTTTTTTTTACCTTGGAAGGCTTAAGAATTACTGTCTCAGGTACAAATCCATGATTGCCTTAGCTGGTGAATGTGCAAGAACCAATGTTATTTCCCTTGCAGCTGTTCGGATGGTCCAGGATCTCTGTGTCAAGACTTCCAGTCACGACTTGACAAACTGCTCAAGATACTGATGCATGCCCAGCCACATTTTGTACGCTGTATTAAGGTTTGTATTTCTTGTTAGCCCAATTTTTATACACCCGTTTGTAAAAACGATCGTATTGTGGTATGGGGTCGGCATCCATCTAACCGTTTGTAAACATTTCATTTTAGATAACTCTCCTACAGTTTCCATTCATTCAAGCTGAAACTTGGTTGATTGTAAGACTATGAGCTGGTGTAGTGCATATTGTTTCCAGGATACAGTCTGCCCAATATTTACAGAGTTATGCCCCTACGAAAATTTTGGGAACTACATGTATTTTGTTTGATTTTTGGTTTCAATGAGTGGCAGGGCTTGAGATGTCATGTTTTGTCAATGTCTGGAAAAAGTCTCACAAAAATGGAAGCAACATCTCCAAAATGGCTTAAATAGTGTTGAGGGGGTCGTTAGCCCATTTTGTACCGGAAACCCCTGAACAGGTAGTTGGCAAACAGTGCAGGCCTAGATCAGACGCCGCAGAACACAACGTCGGAGCAGGGCCTACACTGTTTGCAAAAAGTTAAGCCATTTTCCAAATAAAATTTGAAAAAAAAAAAAAAAAAAAAAAAAAAAAAACAGAACCTGACACTCCTTAATTTTGAAATGGACTCCTGCTATATATAAGGTGGAAGATTCCATTTGGTACAAAAATTGTTAAACCTCAATTCAAACAAAATCATTCAGGAAGACTGATCAGACTGTGCAAATGTGCTGACTGATCTGAGTGTTTGTTGCACATAAAAGTCCATAGACACATTCTCATGGTGAATTTAAAAAGATGTTTGCACACAAGCCTGTCAAAACCTTTGGAGCAATAAATACACAGTAGAACCTCGATAGCTCGAACACCGATAGCTCGTTTACTATGGCTGAGTCTAACCCGTTCTTGAAACCCTAAGGAATTTCTCTATATAAGAAATAGTGAGAGAAAATTTAGGATATTTTCGTCATGTATGCTGTGTTTACTCATTAGAATGAGGCAATTCTAATGAGTACACAAAGCATACATTTATATAATAGGACATGGAAAAGAAGTCCCAAAATGATTCCCTTTATGCCTCCTGACAGTAACCTCAGTGGCTCGAACTACCCCTGTCTCGAACAGATTTTCGTGGTCCCAAAGTTGTTTGAGCCATTGACGTGCGACTGTATTCTATGAAAGGGTTATTCTTAGAAGCAAGGAATACACCACAGACTAGCAAGGTATTGCCAATTAGGCCTCATCAGTGACCCTAAAAGATTTTCAAAATTCAACATGGAATCAATGGTCCCAAAGGACAAGAAAATATAAACTACACTATGATGAAGGGCAGGGAGAATGTTTTCTGGGCCGGACTAGCTAGTTTTGGCCAAATAGGCCTCATAAGTGACCTTGTTCTGCTGAATAAATTAATTTAGACACACCCATTGCTGACTATCAACCAATCAAATTACTTGTTATGATGATTATGTCTCCCCCGAAAAAAATTTTTTCGGAGAGACATATGTTTTTTCCCCCGGGCGTCTGTCTGTCCTTCTGTCTGTCTGTCCATCTGTCCGTCTGTCACACTTTCGTGTCCGCTCTATAACTTGAAAACTGTTCGAGCTATCGTCACGAAACTTCATATAAATATAAATAGCATTAGACGACGTGCAGTGCACAAGAACTACAAGTCTCGCATTTATACTTTTTGAATTATCTCCCTTGGAAGTTTGTCGGTATGTATATATGTATGGGCAAATCGTGTCCGGTCAATAACTTTCTTATTTTCAGATGGATTTTAAAATTACTTGGCAGAAATATTAACAACCATGAGACGATGTGTGGTGCGCATGAGGCAGGTCGGTACCTCAAAGGTCAAGATCATACTTAGAGGTCAAAAAAGGGGCATTTTTTTCGTGTTTGGTCAATAACTTTCTTATTTTGAGATGGATTTTAAAATTACTTGGCAGAAATATTAACGGCCATGAGACGATGTGTGATGGGCATGAGGCAGGTCGGTACTCCAAAGGTCAAGGTTATACTTAGAGGTCAAAGGTCAAAAAAGGGGCTTTTTTTCGTGTTTGGTCAATAACTTTCTTATTTTGAGATGGATTTTGAAATCACTTGGCAGAAATGTTAACCAATATAAGAAAATGTGTTGCTTGCATGACCCAGGTTGGTACCTCAAAGGTCAAGGTCATACTTAGAGGTCAAAGGTCAAAAAAGGGGCCTTTTCTTCCGTGTTTGGTCAATAACTTTCTTATTTTGAGATGGATTTTGAAATCACATGGCAGAAATGTTAACCAATATAAGACAATGTGTTGCGTGCATGACCCAGGTTGGTACCTCAAAGGTCAAGGTCATACTTAGAGGTCAAAGGTAAAAAAGGGGGCCTTTTTTCGGGTTTTGTCAATAACTTGCTTATTTTTAGATAGAATTTGAAGTTACTTGGCAAAAATGTTAACTATCATGAGACAATGTATTGCATGCATGATTCAGTTTGGTACCTCAAATGTCAAGGTCATACATAGAGGTCAAAGGTAAAAAAGGGGCCTTTTTTTGTGTTTGGTCAATAACTTTCTTATTTTTAGATGGATTTTGAAATTGCTTGGCAGAAATGTTAACCACCATGAGATGATTTGTAGCACCCATGACGCAGTTTGGTACCTGAAAGGTCAAGGTCATACATAGAGGTTAAAGGTAAAAAAAGGGGCCTTTTTTGTGTTCTGTCAATAACTTTCTTTTTTTAGATGGATTTTGAAATTACTTGGCAGAAATGTTAACCACCATGAGACGATGTGTTGCATGCATAACCCAAGTTGGTACCTCAAATGTCAAGGTCGTACTAAGAGGTCAAAGGACAAAAGGGGCCTTTTTTAGTGTTCAGTCAATAACTTTCTTATTCTTGGATAGATTGTGAAATTACTTGGCAGAAATGGTAACCATCCTGAGACGATGTGGTGCACACTAGACCCAGGTCGGTACCTGCAAGATCAAGGTCATACTAAGAGGTCAGAGGTAAAAAAGTTTTTTTGTGTGTGTGTCCAGTCAATAACTTTTTAGCTCCCCAGAGCCGAAGGCTCCGGGGGAGCTTATAGGATAGGCAGTTGTCCGTCGTCTGCGTCTGGTGACGTCAACACCTTTAAAAATCTTCTCCTCTGAAGCCACTGGGCCGATTGGGCCCAAATTTTATCTGTAGCATCCTTGGGCTGGGGATTGAAAGTTTGTGTTTTTTATGAAAATCGGCTCATTAGTTTGGTTACTATGGCAACTTAGAGTTTCCATAGACTTATAATGGGGAAAATTGAAAAATGGCATTTACTGCCAAGTCATTGCAGATATTTTGACAAAACTTATATAGAAATGTTTCTTGAGTAAACTTCTCTCAGCCATATGCTTTTATGCCAACCTGAGGGTCTCCCAGGTTGTGCCGGGGCCATGCCCCACCCCCTCCACTTCATAAAAGGCCATATATCACAGAAACCATTCAGATCCCGACCCCTAAACCATATATATTCTTGTACCTATAGATAAGACGCATTCAGTGACACCAACCTGGGGGTCCTCAGGGATGCGCCGAGGCCATGCCCCGCCCCCTCCACTTAATAAAAGGCCCAATATCTTGGAAACCATTCAGATCCCCACCCCTAAACCATATATATTCTTGTTCCTTATGATAAGACCCATTCAATGACATCAACCTGGGAGTCCCCGGGATGCGCCGGGGCCATGCCCCACCCCCTCCATTTTATAAAAGGCCCAATATCTCTGAAACCTTACAGATCCCTGCCCCTAAACCATATATATTCTTATATCCTTATGATAAGACACATTCATTGACACCAACCTGGGGGTCCTCAGGGATGCGCTGGGGCCTTGCCCCACCCCTTCACTTCACAAAAGGCCATATATCTCAGACACTGTTCAGCTCCTCACCCCTAAACCATATATATTGTTGTTCATTATGATAAGACGCATTCAGTGACACCAACCTGGGGTCCCCCGGGATGTGCTGGGGCCATGCCCCACCCTCTCCATTTTATAATCTCACAATATCTCGGAAACCCTACAGATGGCTACCCCTAAACCAAATATATTCTTGTTCCTTATGATAAGACACATTCATTGACACCAACCTGGGAGTCTCTCAGGGCCTTGCCCCACCCCTCCACTTTACAAAAGGCCTTATATCTCAGAAACTGTTCTTAGCCCCACCCTAAACCATATATATTCATCGTCCTTATGATAAGACGCATTCAGTGACACCAGCTTGGGAGTCCCCAGGGCATGCCCAGGCCATGCCCCATCACTTTACTTCATTAAAAGCCATATATCTCAGAAATAGTTCAGATCCCCACCCCTAAACCATATACTTGTTCCTTATGATAAGACTCGTTCAGTCACACCAACCTGGGGGTCTCTTTGTGCTGAGTTAATGTGCCCCACCCTTCCACTTCATAAAAGGCTTTATATTTAAGAAACCATTCAAATCCCCACCCCATAATCCTATATGTTCTTGTTCCTTATTATTAGCACACCTGTAGGGGGGTCTGCATTCCTATCCTTTTCACTTCATAAAAGGGCCTCAAACCTCAGAAACCGTTCAGATTCCCACCCCTTAACCATATATATATACTTGGTCCTTATGATAAGACACATTTAGGGACAACAACCTTGGGCTTTCCTTGGATCAACAGGGCATGCCCCAACCCATCCACCACTGAAGAGGCCTTACAGATCCCCACTGCTAAACCATATATATTCTTGTTCCTTATGATAAGACACATTTAGCGATACCAACCAGGGCTCCATTGGGTCCATGCCCCACCCCTCTGCTTCATAAAAGGCCTAATGTTTCAGATACTGAGTCCACATAGGTGCTCATTTGGACATGGGGGTTCATTTGGTCCACATAGGTGCTCATTTGGTCATGGGGGTTCATTTGGTAGATTAAAATGATATCATGTTAAAATAGTGGTGAGCATAGTGGCCCATGGGCCTCTTGTTTTATTTCTGGATGGACTTTATAAAGTAACCATGCAGAAATGTTCACCGTCATTAGACCATGAGTCATGTGCAAGACCAAGGTCCATACCTCCAATATCAAGGTCATACCTAGAGGTCAAAGGTAAAAAAAGGGACAGTCAGTAACTTCCTTATTCTTTGATGGATTATGAAATTACTTGGCAGAAATGTTAACCATCATGAGAGGATATGTTGTACCTCAAAGGTCAAGACCATACTTAGAGGTCAAAGGTAAAAAAGGGCTTTTTTGTGTACAGCCAATAACTTTTTTATTTCTCTTTGAACATTTTTAAATTTACTTTGCAGAAATGTTCATCTTCATTAGATGATGTGTTGCACACAAGACCCAGCTCAATACCTCCAATGTCAAGGTCATACTTAGAGGTCAAAAAACGGGGGAGACATCTGTGTTTTTGTAGAAAAACAAATTCTAGTTGTTCAATTAATTTTGGACTGTTAACCTATGTCCTGCTGAATAACCACAAAATTGAAAAAATTGAAACGTCTCCAAAATGACCTAAATAGTGTTGATGGGAACGTTAAACACCCATTCAAATAAACACAATTTATGTTGGAATAGTTATTCTTGTCCTGCTGAATGAATTAATTTGGGATGTCCCATTGCTGACTATCAGCCAACCGAATAACTTTATGCAACATTTTTGTTGAGTTTTCTAACTGAATGACAGTGTAGATCCTGATCAGATGGCTTCTGCAGAAGCCATCTGACCTGGATCTACACAGTTTACACCACAACCTCATTATAACATGGTTTAGGATATAACACGGTTTCAAGATGGATCCCAAAAATGTATAAATTATATAGAAAAATGCAAAAATGTATAAATTATATAGAAAAATGACCACAAATGGTCATTTTTCCATATAATCTATACATTTTTGTTTGGATATAACACGTTTGTTTAAGTAACACAGTTTATGCTTTGGACCCCAACAATAGTGTTATACAGAGGTTGTGGTGTAGTAGATATCATGTTCAGTAGTATAAGGGTCAAAATTAAAGTACCTCATTATTAGACTGTTCATTATAACACAGTTTTGGATATAACACGATTACAAGACAGATCCCAGAAATGTATAGATTGTACAGAAAAATGACCATAAACATTTTTGTTTTGGGTATAACACGGTTGTTTAACTAATGCGGTTTCTGCTTTGGAGCCCATTAATAGTATTTTATCATATGACGTTGCGTCTGAGAGTGTAATAACGCCATATAATATTTTCGATAATACACTAGTGGATTAAATATGCAAATTAGCAAGATACGTCCCGTAACATTACATGTACGACGTCCTTAACAACGTCGCATTTACTAACGGCGGAATATTGACATTTTTGTAAACAGTCTTGAATAAAATGCGTTTTAAATGTCATATGATAAATAGAATCTTGCATTCGTGCTCATGTGTTATTGAATTTATTAAACTCATTGAAGAAAAGGGATAAAATGCTCTGCAAAGCCTCACATTTTATCCCTTTTCCCCCAACTCGTTTAATAAATTCAATAATACATGAACACTCATGTAAGATCCTTTATATAAAGTGGTAGTGGTGTACTTTGTATGTTTCATTTTCCAACTTCAGGCTCAAAATCAAGGAGGTGGTCAGACTTTCAATAAAGAGGTGGTTATAAGACAGCTGAGATCTCTACAGGTATTAGAGACAGTTCATCTTATGGCAGGAGGTAAGGGTACCGGTATATCTTAAAAATTGCACTATACATTTTTTTTTAACACTTTTCATTATATACATATATTTGGACATTTTTCTATTTAATTAAGGGAATTTTGTTTAGATTTAATGTATTAGTGTTAGGTACAAAATATACACTTTTATAGAGACTTGATAAAGTGTTGGCTTTTCACTCCGGCGGACCAGGTTCGATTCCCAATAACATGGCTGTTTAAATAACAATAGTGTTATAAGAGGTTTTAGTGTATTGTCATAAATGTCTAGCTGGATTTGAAATAATACAATGGAGCATGTCCTTAGATGAGTTTCAAAAAAGACTGGCAGGAGCAGGGGACTTTCTGCTTACATTACAATCACATATACTTACCACATAATACAGTCTTACATAGCTCCGTAATGGTGACTTTACTATGCAGTGTTATTGATAAGCTTTTGCCCGAGGAGTACTGTTACGCCTTCAAACAAAGACATAGGCGTATCCAGTGATTCTTTGAGAGTATCGGTACTCCTAAATTCAAAGCTAGGGTCGTATCTTCATCTGTAATCACAGGATGGCTGCTGAGTGCACTTATAATAATGTCAGACGTCGCAATGACAATGTGTAAAAGACGTTAAACACATTTTCTATCATCGTAACATACATATATACATTTTCTTGTTAATAAGCTGGCGGACAGCAAATTGAAAAATTACTTTTTCTTCTAAAGAATGTAAATACAGCCAATGTGGTCGTCTACTTCGCATGTGTTTTTGGAATTTCTAAGACGCTATTGAAGGCTCGTTTTGATCACACTGTGCAGGCTGGTCGGAGCCTTCAGCTGTCACACAGATGATATTGTCATCAAAACGTTTCCAAACCCATGTTTTGTGTCTGCAGCGGCCTTACGTGCTACGCGTTCAAAGGCGGGAAATCTCCACGAATTGTAGCAACTGCATGCGATTGGTAAAAGGCGAGAAATTCAGCGCTCAGCAAAAGTACAATAAAACGTGTGACCAGTGCAGACTCGGATCAGCAAGCGCATCTGTGAAAGCCAATCAGTCTGTCCCGGTTGCTGTGTTTGCCTTCTTTTATGATGCGCTGCCAGTCATTCTGCTCTATGTTCAAAGACGCCGGCGAGACATCTTAGGGTGTTAATTTAACCGGCTACTTGGTAGATAGCGGTAAATAAGCATGCACTGCATGCTGACCACCTGTGATTCACAATTAGATATATGAGTACCCAAGTATTACAGGTTAATCCTGCCATTGTGACTCAATAAATATAATTTTGGTCAAATGTATACGGAACACGGCGGACAAAGAGATCAGTCTGTGCAGCGGTGGTTCTATCTCAGACGTGCATTGATGACAATGTTGCGAGAAAAAATACGTCGGGATGATAAAAGTATGGAAAATAGAAGTGGAGCCAAAAGTAAACAACCACCATGATGCAATAATCAAAGGCGCCGATATACACGTGTCGGAAAACGACAATAAACAAGGTTTTAAGCCTCCGGTTAAGAGTTTTCGCCAATGGCCAAAGGACGCGAAAAAATGAGTCATGGATGCAAATTTTCTTGCATCTTGGGACGCTAAGCAGAAAGAGCTAACGCTGCCTGGTCAGATATATATTCGCTGTTACATTAATTATAACTTTCCTAGCCCAGATGTTGTTGCTCCTGTTTTTTTTTTTCACAATATACAGAGTAATCAATTTCAACGCGAATTTCTGCGATTTGGGAGAAATGGCCGCCAGAAATCTCCTGCATTTGATTTTTTTTCTTGCGTTTTTCCGGAGTAACTTTGTCAGGTTCTCCACAAAAAGAATAAGTGATCCTAACTTTTTATCGTCTGCACGTCTGTTTTGATATTTAATTCCTAACTACATGCCAATGTGTTTCTGTAGATCTGTCAAACCCAATTTTTTTCTCTCGAAGATGACACTTCGTAGAAGTCAATGTGGTTGCCTAACAATATTCAGAATCATATTTTTATGAACTCTTCTCATGAAGTTACTGTTCATGCATCAGGTGTAGCTAATAAAGTTAATAATGCGGGCGGCTTTCCCTTAGATAATAAATACCGTTATGTAATCACGCATCAATAATCGGTTTCCTAATCATGTTAATAGTTGTCATAACTTGAGGCTGATTAAATATAAGATCGTCAAAAGGTAAGGTTGAAGTGTTTCAGCGTAATTCAAACAAATGCCATCACTCATGAATGGATGAATTCCGAATGGTTCTTGAAGATTGGAAAAGTTTTTGTTGAAGACTATGATGCGGTGAAAATTACCGCGATTTCGATTGCTTTTTGTCAGGCGTCACGTTTTGTTTTTTTTTGTTTTTTTTTGTCGCACCTGCTTTAGCAGGAAGACATAGGCACGCAAGTTTCCGTCCGTCTGTCCGTCCGTCCGGTGGTCTGTCCGCACCAACGAAACGACATTTAAAGGGCAAAAAATTTGGACATTTTGACACTTAAGTATAGATTCGTAGGTCCAAATGGGGTTTATTCCGTTATTTGGGTACTTAAGTGGCAAAAATTCGCTCTTAGGTGGCTTGCCGCTTAAGAGAATTTGCCGCTTAAGTAGTCAATATGCCGACGCCTAGCCACGTAAGTATCCGTTCGTGAGAACGTGCGTCCGTCCGTCCGTCCGTCATTCCGTCAACATTTTACACTGGATGTCTTGTCATCCCAACTCCTCCTACACTTTTAGACCGATCATTTGGAAACTTTGCATGTGCTTTCGCCATGGGATGAGGATGCGCATGTGGTTTGGACTTAATCTTCGAATCAATTTTTGTCACTTTTTCCATATTGTGAACTTAGTCATTTTTAGGTATGCGATACGTACCTCTTGTCATCGCAACTCCTCTTACCCTTTTATACTGATCATTTAGAAACTTTGCATGTGCTTTCCCCTTGGTATGAGGATGTGCATATGGTTTGGACTTAATCTTCGAATCAATTTTTGTCACTTTTTCCAGATTGTGAACTTAGTCATTTTTAACCTTCAATTGGTATTGGGTTGGTACCTCTTGTCATCGCAACTCCTCCTACACTTTTATACCAATCATTTGGAAAATTTGTATGTGCTTTCAGCATGGTATGAGGATGCGCATGTGGCTTGATCTTAATCTTTGAATCAATTTTTGTCACTTTTTCCATATTGTGAACTTAGTCATTTTTAACCTACAATTGATATATGATAGGTACCTCTTGTCATCGCAACTCCTCTTACAGTTTTATACCAATCATTTTGAAACTTGGCGTGTGCTCTCCCCATGGTTTGAGGATATGCATGTGCTTTCGACATAATTCTCAGAATTTTTTTTTCACTTTTTGCACATTATGAACTTAGCCATTTTTTATGCTTTAGTTGATATACAATAGGTACCTCTTGTCATCGCAACTCCTCTTACAGTTTGATACCAATCATTTTGAAACTTTGCGTGTGCTTTCGCCATGGTTTGAGGATGTGCATGTGGTTTGGACATAATTCTCAGAATATATTTTTTCACTTTTTGCACATTATGAACTTAGCCATTTTTTATGCTTTAGTTGATATACAATAGGTACCTCTTGTCATCGCAACTCCTTACAGTTTTAAATTGATCATTTTGAAACTTTGTTTGTGTTTTTGCTATGGTATGAGGATGTGCATGTGGTTTGGACTTTAACTTCGGATTAATTTTTATCACTTTTTCCACATTGTGAACTTAGTCATTTTTAACCTTCAATTGATATATGATAGGTACGTCTTGTCATCGCAACTCCTCTTACAGTTTTATACCGATCATTTTGAAACTTTGCATGTGCTTTTACCATGGTATGAGGATGTACATGTGATTTCGACATAATTCTCAAAATATTTTTTTTCACTTTTTGCCCATTGTGAACTTAGTCATTTTTAAGCTTCAATTGATATACAGGAGGTACCTCTTTGTCACTGAAACTCCTCTTACAGTTTTATACTAATCATTTTGAAACTTTGCATGTGTTTTTGCCATTGCATGAGGCCCTGCATGTGGTTTGGACTTAATCTTCGGATCAATTTTTGTCACTTTTTCCACATTGTGAACTTAGTCATTATTAACCTTCAGTTGATATATGATAGGTACCTTGTCATCGCAACTCCTCTTACAGTTTTATACTAATCATTTTGAGGATGTTCATATGCTTTGGATATAATTCTTGGATCATTTTAGTTCATTTTATCACATTGTGAAATTAGTCAGTTTTTTACCCCACATATATAGTCTATGGATTCTTCTCAAAGCCCAATATTCATCTCTTCTGCCTTAAATAAACTTTTATGTTTTGTGTTGGGCAGGTGGGGAGCAGGTGCGACATCAACTTCACCGAAGTTGAATTTCTGGTTTTTTCATTGCCGATACGACTGCAATGGAACGACCTAGGCTTATCGCCAATTTGACGGTCGTATTTGGTACGACTTTTTCTTCATTTCTAGTCGTATTTGCTCGATTTTAGAGTCGTATTTACGACGATACGACCCTTATCAATTACTCTGCTATGATAAAAGATTCGGGGGCATATAGTTTTTGGTCTGTCTGTCCGCAAAACCCTTAACATTGGGCATAACTTTTGAATGGTAACTGATAGGGCTTTCATATTTCACATGTGCATTCCTTGTCACAAGACCTTTCCAGTGGTAACATAAGTTTTGACCTCGTGGCCTTGGCCTTGACATTTGACTTACTTTTTAAAAAATTTAACATTGCCCATAACTT
The DNA here is from genome assembly GCA_963580285.1 of Lucinisca nassula. Lineage (NCBI taxonomy): Eukaryota > Metazoa > Mollusca > Bivalvia > Lucinida > Lucinidae > Lucinisca > Lucinisca nassula. The sequence goes on along the minus strand of OY757011.1, from coordinate 27,704,685 downwards.
TCGATATTTCACATGCTCCAAACATGGGTTGTGACAGCTCATTGAGGCGGTTCTAACTAGAACCCACAACCTATAGTATTTTTGTTCAAATTTACAAACTGAATGACAAACTGTAGATCCTGATCAGATGGCTTCTTCAGAAGCCATCTGATCTGGATCTACACTGTTTGCAAAGGTATGGGTTGTCGTGAATAGCAGGATAGGATTCTTCAGAAGCCATCTGATCTAGGTCTACACTGTTTGCAAAGGTAGGGGTTGTCATGAACAGCAGGATAGGATTCTTCAGAAGCCATCTGATCTGGGTCTACACTGTTTGCAAAGGTAGGGGTTGTCGTGAACAGCAGGATAGGATTCTTCAGAAGCCATCTGATCTAGATCTACACTGTTTGCAAAGGTAGGGGTTGTCGTGAACAGCAGGATAGGATTCTTCAGAAGCCATCTGATTTGGGTCTACACAGTTTGCAAAGGTAGGGGATGTCGTGAACAGCAGGATAGGATTCTTCAGAAGCCATCTGATCTGGGTCTACTCTGTTTGCAAAGGTAGGGGTTGGCGTGAATAGCAGGATAGGATTCTCCAGAAGCCATCTGATCTGGATCTACACTGTTTGCAAAGGTAGGGGTTGTCGTGAACAGCAGGATAGGATTCTTCAGAAGCCATCTGATCTGGATCTACACTGTTTGCAAAGGTAGGGGTTGTCGTGAACAGCAGGATAGGATTCTTCAGAAACCATCTGATCTGGATCTACACTGTTTGCAAAGGTAGGGGTTGTTGCAGGATAATCAATTTTGACATCATTGCACATACAGTAACATGATAAAGCTGCATTATTGTCTTCAAAATACACCTCAACCTCGTTATAACACGGAACTCCGGGTCCAACCAACGGACCGTGTTAGTTAACGGAATCGTGTTATTAACGCCGACCGTATTTGTCAAAGATCAACCATTGACACAATGGTGATCAATAGTTTCCCAAACAAGATGATGTGCGGTCCGGTTAATGACCGTATTTCCCGACTAAAATGTGTTTAGAACTAATCAATGGCAGTAAATACAATGGCCCATCAAGTCAAACAAGTCACTTTAATCGAAACCAGCTGATAAACCATGTTTTATATCCAGGAATCGTCCGATCTGACAGCGAGTATGACGCCATTTTGATAGTTGGTTCCCGGCTAACTTTGTTGTAACTGAGCGTCCGGAACCGTACCGAACTACAGTAACGTTAATACATTTCAATGGTGAAATTACCGGTTAGGGTTCGGAACCGGACAACGATCAACGCTTACAAGAAATTTGAATTACTTCCCTTGAAATGACTTACCCTTAATATTTTAGCCATTTGAAACGATTTTTAATGGCGCACATGGCCTTTGAATGATTTTCTTACCGCGAAAACCGATCTTGAATATGTTTTATCATTTGCTTTTAAGATGGAATAAATTGACTTTCTTTTACATGCGGTTCTAGAAAATGAGTTTTATTACAACTGACCGATCACATCGTCTGCATCCGTGTTTAAAATTTCTACTGAGCAGTGATCCTTAACAGAGCGTGATAAATAATTTTTTTCCGGTTGCATAACTGAATTCTTTAATCTCTTTATCTCACTAAGCCAACACTTTTGATTGTGCCGATGGCAGTTCATGTTTATCATGGGTGTCAAGCTAAACAAGTTTATACACTGTATATTCAACTCTGCTGGAGGCCTGCAATAAATATCAAAAAGTACTGTTATAAACCGTGTTAGCTACCGTGTTAGCTACCGTATTACCGCAGTCAAAAGTGAGAGGAAAATAAAGTTGTTGTGCTTAAAACCTGATACAATCCTTGGATAATATTTATAAATGTTGGTTGGGGAAAATTTGGGGTCCAAACCAAAACCGTGTTATATCCGAATTCGTGCTGTAACGAATCGTGCTGTAACGAGGTCCGGGTGTATGGCGGTCGTGGACAATCAGAATGACTGCATTGTAAAAAATCCACTCTCAGAATTCAAAGGTACGCAAGAAAAAGAATTTACATGGGTGTTAGGGGTAGATAGAAAAATCTGTCCCTCGGCATCACTCGGCAAGCCTGGTGATGCCAGACAGTGACCATCTGGATGGATTTTTCTATCCAGCCCTCACACCCATGTAGGATTCTTATATTCTTGCTTTTTGCAGCTCAAATGATACAAGTGCCATTACTTTTCTTTTGTCATTCTCTCCCTTCTGCTGATTCAAGAAGGGCAGTTGTCAGTTTCTGGCGAAAGTATGTGCACTGTACTGTTTAACCGCTTATGTATAAGCCTGCCCAGGAAAAGTGTGGATAGGTAAGCTGACCGGCTAAAAAATGACCTAAAATAGTGTTGACTTGGCCGTTAAACTCCAATGCAAACAAACAAACAAACAAACAGTCATTGCTATAACATACCTTTCATTGGTCAGATTACAAATCATTGTAAATATATTTTCAGGAGAATTAAAAAAGTGTACAGTTATGCAAATGATAGAAATGTGATTTGAGTATTTCTTTGGTTAATAATACAAGTAGAAAATGTGTGTACTTCATTGGTTGGCAGTTCTTATGAGTGCCGAAAATCAATGTTTTTGATCCGAAATAAGGAAAATAATGTATACCCTTGTAAACACCAGTTTTCCCTATATTAAGGGGAATGGATACACTTTCAGGGGAGGCAATGCCTGCAAAAGTATTTTTATCTCCCATGCCAATAGGGGTCAACTCTTAAAGGAAAGAATTTGCTCCTCAGGAGCGAATTGTTTCCTTTAAGAGTAGACCCCTTTTTTTGTGGGACAGGGCTTATAGAAAAGCAAACAGGAAGTCCTGAATTTTGTTTCCCTTTGAAACAAACGGCGGAAATATCTGTCAGGTATTCCCATTCCCCTTAAGTGGGGTTTACAAGGGATTCATTACACACACTCTTATTGTGATGCATGTTTTCATGTGTGGACTCTACTTTCGTGATGTTCCTGTTTCAGGGGTACCTCACAAGTTGAGATACAAGGCATTTAAAAACAGATATTGGGTATTCCTCAGGTATAAAGAAGCTTTCAGGAATGAGTCCCCTGTAGAGGATTGCAAGGTATTATCAGAACTAATGTAAATATAATGGTGTTTACCTTTGGAACATTTGACCCATTGCATGCGGGAAACCCCTAAAGGGGTACCTTGGCAAGCCGAGCAGGCCTAGATCAGATGCCGCAGAATGCTGCGTTTGATCAGGGCCTGCACTATTTAATAACAGAATTTTCCATAAAAAATAGAATAAAACAATGGAAGAGTCCACTAGTATACAATGGGTTAAAAAAAAACTTCCTTTTATGATGTAGTATTATGTGAAACCCAGCATGAGAACAACTCCACATTTTTATGTTTTTTTTTTGTGCACAATGGAAGGCAGGATAGTTTTCCTTTGCTTAAGGTTCCATTGCTTATGGCTACAGGTATGTTCGTAAGACATGAAAATCATAACAAGAGGGTATAAGCATAGTGGAAGTGGAACCCGGACCGCTCGGATGAAAGTCCAATGCTCTTACTACTGAGCCAAAGAGTAGACTCTCTGATGCAGTTGTCCGAGATTGATTATCATTTATTTTGGCAATAAAGGTTACAGTATATTTGTATAGCCATGTTTTTATAATGGTTTGCTGTTTGGATAGAAAAATACCTGTTGTTTCTCTATCAGGGCCGAGTTGTTTAAAGCATCTCTAGCTTAAAGAGCTCGTTAGTGGTCAAATTGTTAACTGTCCTTGCAAGTACAATATTCAATGCAGTGTATTGTTGCTGAAAAAATGTGAGCAGCTTTTGCATTTGCAAAAGCTGCTCACATTTTTTCAGCCTTTTTTTTTTGCAAATTTGCCATATTTAATGAACAGAGTTTCAAAGATACGTTAACTAACAGCATCGTTAGTTTTGAACAGCTGACCCCTGAAGTTTTGAGACCCTTGCTAGTCTGTGTAACTCATCATGAAAACATGCCTATACAAATACATTGTAAATTTTACCACGTGAGACGCCAAGTTCTGCAACGGAAGTCAGGTGGTTTTTCTCCGGGTACTCCGGTTTTCGCCCACCTCTGATTAACTATCGGCTCGATATGAGTGAAATAATCTTGAAAGGGCCGTGAAACCAAAACCAAAAAAAAAAAAAAAAAAAATTTTACCACTGAAAAAAATCAAATTTTTAAGAAGAAAAATTGTGATATTTTTCTTATTTCTGCTCTAAAATATAGATTGTAGGTACTCATTAACGAGTACCCCACAATCTATGTTTTCGAGCAGAAATAAAAAAAATAATGTATACCCTGCAAACCCCAGTTCTACTATATAAAAGGGGGTTTGAGGGGGCCAAAATTATATAGGCATGTTTTCGTGATGGGGCTGGTGCAACAAAACCTTTTGGGTCATTTGTTTGTCATTGGACATAAAGTTATAAAGTGCAAAAGCTTTTCAGTGCTGTAGATGCGTGACTACCACTGACTTGTCTGAAATCCAGGTATTGGTTATTTATAGAAAATATCCACACTAGTCTTATCAGTGTGAGGTCAGTGTTGCATAAGAAGATTATCTATAGAATCTGGACGGGAATTATGTGTTGGGTTTGGCAAATGGTGCAGACTGTGATTAGATGCCACAGACATGGTGTCTGATCATGGTCTACAGTGTTTGCTTACAGTACAGGAATTTAAGGGTTAAATGAAACAGTCCAAGTCCTCATTAAGGACAATTTTCCAGCCTACACCCAGAAACAGTCGACCCTACAATGGCCTCGGTAGCTCAGCCGGATGCAGGTCTGACAGGTGATCAGGAGGACGCAGGTTTGATACCTGCCGGGGTCGGCAACATTCTTTCGTGGAGATTAATCATGAAATCTTTTCTATGGTCAGTCTCTCCCTTCCGCTGATTCAAGAAGGGCAGTTGTCAGTTTCTGGTGAAAGAATGTGCACTGTCCTGGTTAATCGCTTATGTATAAGCCTGCCCAGGAAAAATGTGGATAGGTAAACTGACAGGCTCAAAAATGACCTAAATAGTGTTAAATGGGCTGTTAACAAACACAAACCCTACAGTACTGCCAGTTCTTTGATTTGTCTCCCTTGTAAAGCAATGATGGTATAATACCAGGTTTAGTTACTCCCCTCAAATGTTGAAAATTGTTTGAAATTGATGATGTGTATGCCCTATTCCAGCTTATATTAGACAAGTTTCTACAGGCGATGGATGAGAGCAGGTTGCCCTATGTCAGTACACAGTGGATGTTGGGCAAGAAATATATATTTTTCAGGTTTGTAGGGTTGATTATTTGTCTCTTTACTCAAAGTTACAAAGTAAAACTTATTTATGGTGCTAATGTCGATGAGACTTTCAATGACCATTTAAGCAGGAATGTCCATGTGACTGTCACTGACCATTAACATGCTAATGTCCATGTGACTTTCACTGACCATTAACATGCTAATGTCCATGTGACTTTCACTGACCATTAGCATGCTAATGTCCAGGTGACTTTCACTAACCATTATAGTGCTATTCTCCATGTGACTTTTGCAAACCATTAACATGCTAATGTCCATATGACTTTCACTGACCATTATAGTTTTGATGTCCATATGACTTTCACTGACCATTAAGGTGTTAGTGTCCATGTGACTTCTACTGACAGAAAAAGTGCTTGTGTCTGTGTGACTTTCACTGACCATTAAAGTGCTAGTGTTCTTGTGTTTTTCACTGACCCTTATAGTGCTTATGTCCATCTAACTCACGGACCATTTAAGTGCTAATGTCTATGTGACTTTCACTGACCGATAAAGGGCTAATGTAAATGTGACTCACTGTCCATTTAAGTGCTTGTGTACATGTGACTTTCACTGACCATTAAAGTGCTTGTGTACATGTGACTTTCACTAACCATTAAAGTGCTTGTGTACATGTGACTTTCACTAACCATGAAAGTGCTTATGTCCTTGTGACTTTTCACTGATCATGCAAATACAGTCAACCCTGTTTATACCGACAACAAAACTTGTTATAACGACAATTTCAATGAAGGGAATCCTTAGCTCATTATGAGACGAATTAGTGAATATATTCATGAGTATTGTAAGTATTTAATGCTCCAAGAAACAAATGTTGTGGATATTTGTTCGAATGGTTTTACAAATATCCCAAATATTTGTTTCTTGGAGTAATTAAGGGAAAAAAATCCTTTATTACCTAAATACTACTTATTATTTGACTATCCTGTATTGTTCAGAGGTCATCCATATTAACACTGAGGCCAAAAAACAGTTATCATGTTTTAATGGTTTCATTTAATAAAATGGTCATTAATCATGTAATTTCTTATTGTCCTAGTTACAGGTCCTCGGTCTGCTGTATTGGCCGAGTATTGTCCAGCTGTATTGGCCTCGGCCTTCGGCCTCGTGCCGAATACAGCAGACCTAGGACCTGTAACTAGGCCAATTGATTAATAACATTATATTATTAGGATTCTTTACAGCCCCAAATTCGCTACAGTGGCAAACTTAGGAAACAAATACAGTCATTATAGCGAGGCTCCTCTGTAGCTTTGTACAAAATTCAACCATGATGTTCTTGTCATTGTGATGTGAGAGTGTTGTGTAAAGAAGATTATCTGTAAAATCTGGACTGGACTCATGTGCTGGGTTAGGCAACATTACAAATGTAGACCTAGATCAGATGCCACAGAAAACCGCAGTAGTTATTCAGCCCAACTTCAGTCAGATGCATGTGTGACTGGTAATCAGGCCGTGGGTTACTTACCTGCAGGGTCTGCAAAATTCTTTTGTGGAGATTGATTATGATGATTATGAAATCTTTTCTGTGGTCATTCTTTCCCTTCCACTGATTCGAAAAGGGCAGTTAATAGTTTTTGTCAAAAGAATGTGCAGTGCTCAAAAGATTTTTGAGCTTGTATGTGCCTACCATGGAAAAGTTTGGTAAGGTAAACTGACTTGATTACAGCAACAACAACCCTCAAAAAATGTATGTTCGAAGAAGAAACAGCATACTTTATTCTGCAAAGTAACAAACTTGTTTTTATAAGCCCATGTCTCTCGGGGCTTGGAGAATTGGAGAAATAGATTGGACTGCATGATGCTTTGACACAGAACTGATATTGACCCAACTTTTCAGTACTGGTAAACCTCTGAGAAGATCTAAGCCTGTCCAGGGAAAATGGTGCAAGAAAGACCGCACCTTCAACCCTATGGGTTTCTTTGGACGGTAAGGCTTGAGATATCACTTCATCTGATTGTTGGGCAAAAGTTCCACACATTCAAAGCAGTGTCTCTAAAATGACCTAAATAGTGTTGATAGGGACATAAAACCTCAACACAAACAAAACAAACTTTGCGGACTGAACAAATTTTTTTGTCTAAATCGCGACAGAAATAAGGGCGAGGATTGTGGCCACCTAAAATCAATTTAAGCCCCCCAGTGGAATTTGTTCCACTGACCGTTCCAAGGCGGTTCTTCTGTTGTGGTTTATTTTTGTTGTGGTTTGTCATTGAATGTGTGTATCACTTATATTATTTTGTTTTGGATAGCCAATTGGCCATTTTGTGGGATAATAACTGTCCTTTTGGCTTTCAGCTATTGATGTTTCCATTAGGGTCTGTTGTTTTATGGCTGTGCTTCTTTCCCTTTGGTGTCTCTGATGGGAGCTGTGGGTTAATTGTAACGATTCCTGACCATTGCCTTCACTTCTATTTTGTTTTTACCTCAGTGATACATTATCCTTTTTTTCTCTACCAGTGAAGGTACAAGGCAGCATCTGGAGGCAATGAGGCAGGAGTTTTACCATAAACATGCAACTGCCATACAATCAGTATGGCGAGGGTTCAGGTGTCGTAAGAGATGGCCGGCATTGAAACAACAACAGATGATAAGGCAACAGAGAAGAGTATTACAACAGATTAGCCAGATTCAAAACAGGTTTGATGTTTGAAAAAATATTCTTTATTTTCTAATGTCACAGCAAGTGTTGCAGAGGAAATCTATTGTAGTCAGTTTTAGACAAGAGTGTAATACATTGCGAAAACACACCTATACAAATGCATTTAAATTTTACTGCCCAAAAAATGAACATTTTAAGATAAAAAATTGTGATATTTTTCTTATTCTGCTCAAAATATGAATTGTGGGTAGTAGTTAGAACCGCCTCATTGAGGGGCTTTTAACAAGTACCTTCCTGTTCAGGAACCACGGTGCGAGGCGGACCGTCCGTGCTTTTAAACATTCATTGGGCGACAGGGCTTGAGATGTCATTTCATCTCAATGTCGGGTAAAAGTACCACAAAATTGGAAGCAATTGGAAGCAACGTCTCAAAAATGACCTTTACAGTGTTGACGGGGACTTTAAACCTCAAATCAAACAATTAACAAGTACCCACAATCTATATTTTAGAGCAGAAATAAGAAAAATAATGTTTACCCCCTCTAAACCCCAGTTTTACTATATTGAACAGTTTGAATATATGATTATTAAAATAGAATTGATTAATAGATTTTCACTTGAAATAAACTCATTGTGAAGTGCGTAGAGTTCATATTTTTATACAGGTATTTAATCATGAAGTATTGGTTAAGTTCAATTTAAGGTAAAATGGCATTGTGGCTCTTTTTCAACTTTTCTTTTCTGCAAAATGGGTCTCTATCTGGTCTTTTCTGGGTGAAGATGGCCCTTTGGGTGTGGACTGTGTCACATTGAACCATTTCTAGTCTTGTTTGTGACATAACTAAAATACAGCTGCATTGATTTCCAGAATTCCATTGCCAGTACCTTAGAATTCTATATTATTTAATTTTCAGAAACATAGGTACAGAAAACAAATCACAACATGATATTGATGGTCAAGAACTTCTTCAGAAGGCGGCAAGAATGTATAACATTGATCTGGTAGGTTACTATGGAAACCTTAATTGTAGTGGTATTTCTGGCAGCAAAAAAAAAAGTTCCTACAAGGGGGATGTTTTCTGACATGTTCTTTTGCCATTTGTGTACAAGAGAGTATTTTTCGGACTTATAGTTTACTATGTATAAATTTGCCCTACTTAAAAAGAGTCTACTCTTAAAGGAGGAATTCAGGAGCAAATTCTTTCCTTTAAGAAGGAGCAAATTCTTTGCTTTAAGGGGAATGCCAAGACCTAGCACATTTTGTTGCCATTTGTCAAAGGGAGGCAACTTTCAGGACATCCTGTTTCACTTTTCTATCGGCTCAGTCCCACTGAAAAAGGGGTCAACTCTTAAAGGAAAGAATTTGCTCCTCAGGAGCAAATTCTTTCCTTTAAGAGTTGACCCCTATTGACATGGGAGACAAAAATACTTTTGCAGGAGCTACCTACCCTGAAGGTGTACCCATTCACCTGTAGAAGGAGCAAATTCTTCCCTTTACGAATACTCAATAGATCCGGGATCATCCCAGTAGTGGAGGGACATAAGTATGTTTTTGGAAGAGTTGCATGCTGAAAGTGTGTCCATTTTCCTTAATTGATAATCTAATGTATTTACTTTCTCAGTACATGTACAGAAAAAACCCTATAGTTCACTATTGGGAGGGAATGATGTTCATGCTTCAATGGATACATTGATGCCTCCGCCCATCGGGGCTTGGAGAAATAGATTTTGTTGCATGATTCTTCCACAAAGAGCTGAAACCAACTGCACACGAGTACTGGTAAACCACTTAGAGGGTCTAAGCCTGCCCAGGCAAAGTGGTGCAAGTCGGATTGTCCCTACATATAAACCCTTTTGGTTTGTTTGGGTTACAGGGCTTGAGATGTCATTTCATCAAAGTGTTGGGTAATTTGTTTGTTTGTATTGGAGTTTAATGGCCCAGTCAACACTATTTAGGTCATTTTTGAGCTGTCAGTTTACCTATCAACACTTTTCCTGGGCTGGCTTATACGTAAGCGGTTATCCAGTACAGTGCACATTCTTTCGCCAGAAACTGACAACTGCCCTTCTTGAATCAGCCAAAGGGAGAGAATGTTCATAGAAAAGATTTCTTGATCAATTTTCAAAAAAGAATGTTTCCGACCCCGGCAGCAGGTATAGAACCAGCGTCCTCCTGATCACCAGTCAGATGTGCGTCCGACTGAGCTATCCAGCCCGGCAAAGTCTTGGGTAAAAGTCCCATAAAATTGGAAACAATGTCTCCAAAATAACCTAAATATTGTGGAAGGGGATGTAAACCATAATTTATACAAACAAACAAACAAAAATGAAGTCATTATCATTAAATTATGATGTCAAAATAAAGTCTTAAAGACCACTTTTGAACAGTCCCAAAGTTGGTCTTAATATAAGAATTTTACTGTATTTGTCTTTTTCTGTGGATCCGATACATGCATGCTTTGCAGAGGTGGTCACCATGACAGGTTTGCTGAAGTCTTTCAAAGAGATATAAATCTTTACTGTACCTGATCTTGACAGTGGACTTTCACCATAGCCCCACATATTTGTCTTATTTCGGCACGAAATTATATGTTATGGATATTCATTAGAAGCGCCTCGCCAAGGCACTTCTAATGAATACCCACAACATACGTTTTTGTGCCGAAATAAGAAAAATATTAGAATGTTTTGGATGAAAAAAAGTGGCTTATCTGGAGCTTTGTTTGTTTGTTTGTTTGGATTGGAGTTTAACGGCCCAGTTAATACTATTTAGGTCATTTTTGAGCAGGTCAGTTTACCTATCCACACTTTTCCTGGTCAGGCTTATATGTAAGCGATTAACCAGTACAGTGCACATTCTTTCGCCAGAAACTGATAGCTACCCTTCTTGAATCAGCGGAAGGGAGAGAATGACCGTAGAAAAGATTTCATGGTCGATCTCCACAAAAGGTTATTGCCAACCCCGGCAGGTATTGAACCCGCGTCCTCCTGATCACCAGTCAGACACGCATCTGTAGCTATGTAATTCACTGTATGTACATTTTGTTTCAGTCTGCTGTTCCTAGTCTACCACCTAGCAGAGCTTATACGGTCAAGAATATGGTGAGGATACAGTATCCCCAGATCAGAGTGCTAAAAGAGGAATATCCTAGTAAGTTTGATGGGAATGGGAACACCTTCAGCGGAGGCAACTCCTGCAAAAGTATTTTTGTCTCCCTTATCAATAGGGGTCAACTCTAAAAGGAAATAATTTGCTCCTGAGGAGCAAATTCTTTCCTTTAAGAGTAGACCCCTTTTTCTGTGGGGCAGCGCTTACAGAAAAGCGAGCAGGAAGTCCGGAAAATTGTCTCCCTTTGAAAAATGGCGGAGAAATCTGCCAGGTGTTCCCAGTAAGTTTAAATACATTTGATTCTTATTGTTTAGTACGTCAGATAAGCAAATCCTGGGATTTTACCTTGGGATTGAAAACCTTATCTAAACCAGGCTGTCAATGATGCACAGCTAAAAAATCCCTGCAGAAAGTTAAACCTATTCATGCTTAGCAGCACCTTTTTTGGACATTGGCAAACAGTGTAGACTTAGATATTGCTGCGTCTGTGAAGCCTATCTCCTGAACCTATGGATGGATTCTGACCAAACTTGCACAGTTACATCACTAGGATGGGTGAAAACAGTCGTCAGGTTCCAATGACCTTGGCCTCATTTTCAAGGTCACAGGCCCTCAAACACAGTCAATTTTGAGGCCAAAGATGGCTTGTCTGTACTCTATCTCATAAATTAATTGATTAATTGTAGTCAAACTTGGTACAGTATGTCATTACAACATACTGTACATTTGATTACATTTTGGTCACCTTGACCTTTTTTGAAGGTCACAGACCCCCCAAAAACTGTCAATTTTGGTCCAAAAATGGCTTGTCTGCACTCTTATCTTATTAACTCTTTCCACCAATGCAACCATCGCTGCTGTTAAGGCACTCTTATCTTATTAACTCTTTCCACCAATGCAACCATCGCTGCTGTTAAGGCAGCGGTAGAAGAAGATGCACAACTGTCAGTGAGAGATAGCTAAATGCACTGGCATATCAGAAGGCAGTGTGTATACCATTCTGACAAAGTACTTGGGCTTGAAAAAGATTTGCGCTGGAGGTGCAAGAAGCAACACCTTAAATGTGCCCAACAGCTGTTGAAAAAATACTAAAAATGTGACACCAAAGTTATTTCTAACTTGCTAACAGATGACAAAACCTGGGTCCACATGTTTGAGCTGGAGAAGAGCTTATAACAAACAGTGGAAGTGCAAAGATCAAAAGCACCCCTGTATTGCCAAGAGAATGCCAAGAGAATGCCAAGAGAACCAACAGCTCCAAGATGTTGTATGCAATCTACTTCAATTCTCATGGACCAGTGGTTCTAGTGGCTTGTCCTTCTGGTCATACATTCACTGGGCGATTCTATAATAATGCTGTACTAAAGAAAGTCAAGGCGTTCTACAATAAGAAGCGCCCGAGCAAATTGTTGGTCAGGAGTGCACCTGATCCATGACAATGCCTCCTCTCACAAGTCTGAGGTTGTGAGGTCGTAATTTGTTGCTGAAAAGGTAGAGGTTGTAAATCATCCTCCCTATTCGCCTGACCTGAGCCCATGCGACTTTTTCTTGTTTCCAAGGCTCAAGAAAATGCAAGTTCAGAAGTGCACTTGGCAGCGCAATATATCAGTGCGTCCAGCAGGTACCCAAAGAAGACTACAAAGCAGCTTGGATCTGAAGGTTACAAAACGCATTTAGGCCGAGGAGGAATTAGTGGTAGCAGGGGGCGGGGAGTGGGTGGTGTAGGGGTACTTTGAGGGCCTGCAATAGGGAAAAAATATTAAATGCAGTGGTTAGGAAATACAACCCCAGTGACAAACATTTTTCCCGACCCCATGTATTTTTTTTTTATTTCTGGTCTAAATATAGAGCAGAATTAGAAAAAATGGGGTGTGTAAACCCCAGTTTTACCAGATAAAAGTGGGGTTCAAGGGGGTCAGAATTATATATAGGCATGTTTTTGCGATGAAAGGGTCATTAAAGCAAAACCAGAAGATTGAAAAAAAATAACACCTCAGCACCTGAAAATACAGTAAAATTCCTATATTAAGACCACCTTTGGAACGGTTCAAAAGTGGTCTTAAAGACCACTTTTGAACAGTCCCAAAGGTGGTCCCGGACCAGAGGACATTGAAGGCAGAAACAAAAAGAAAAAATAAGTGTACCCTTCAAAATAAGCTTTTTTTTAGCAGAATTAGTCCTAATTTTAGGTGGTCTTAATAGCGGAATTCCACTGTACTTGTTCTGAACTTTGAACAAGTTCAATCCACTACGTTATGTTGTTTCTAAATATACCTGGATGAGTGGCAAACAGTAAAGGGCCTGATGAGGCGCCATTACAAAAACATGCCTATACAAGAACATGTACATTGTAAACTGTATCGCCGAAAAACGAAAATTTTTAGATGAAAAATTGTGATATTTTTCTTATAGAGCAGAAATGTGAAAAATAATGTTTACCCATGCAAACCTCAGTTTCACTATATAAAAGTGGGGTTCAAGGGGGCCAAAATTATATAGGCGTGTTTTCATAATGCCACATTTTGTGGCATCACGAGAACTCGCCAATATGATTCAAAATTATATAGGCGTGTATTAGTGGTGCAACATTTTCTGGTTGGCCCCCGCCCATCAGGGCTTGAAGAAATAGATGGACTGCATGATGCTTCCAGGCATAGCTGAAACCGATTGCACATGAGTACTGGTGAACCACTTAGAGGATCTAAGCCTGTCCAGGTAAAAAGGTGCTAGTCGGACCGTCCTTGCTTATAAACCCTGGTTTAATTGGGGGACAGAGCTTGAGATGTCATTTCGTCTCAATGTCGGGTAAAAGTCCCACTATATTGGAAGCAACGTCTCCAAAATGACCTATGCAGTGTTGATGGGGACGTTAAACCTCAAATCAAACAAACACATTTTGTGGCGTCTCATCAGGGTTTATGCTATTTGCTCTGTACAAATATATATGGTAAATATGGTAAGATATCATTACGAAAACAAGCCTATACAAATACATTGTAAATGTTACCACCGAAAAAGCGAAAATTTTAAGATGAATAATCCTTATTTTTCTTATTTTCACACAAAATATAGATTGTGGGTACTTGTTAGAACCACCTACTCGAGGGGATTCAAACGAGTACCCACAATCTATATTTTAGAGCAAAAATAAGAAAAATAAGGATTACCCCTGTAAACCGTGGTTTTACTGTATAAAAGTGGGGTTCAAGGGGGTCAGAATTATATTGGTGTGTTTTTGTGATGTTTGTCAGACCAGTTTGGTTGTACAACAGTTTTGAACAAGATGAGGGTTATAAATAAAGAAACTGATGCTGTTAATTAAATGATATATAAATTAAAGGAAACA
>OY757011.1:27629187-27690112 GCA_963580285.1 Lucinisca nassula | reverse complement strand
CTAGTACCATTTTTAACGACATTGGTATGTCGCGGCCCAGGATCGAACCCGTGACCTCCGTTCCCCGGAGCGGACACTCTACCAACTGAGCTATCGGGGCCGGTAGTCGAAACCCTTTGTTTATCTACAGATACAGTGTAGCAGATGCCGGCGGAAATCTGCTTCGCATATGCGTCTGTCGGATGAATCGATCTTGACGTACTGACGTCGGTCTTCCGCTACGTCGACGTCCACTAGCGTCTTCTGTTGATAGTAAGATGTCGCTCCAACAGACAAATAGATCACACACATGTGGCACCCAAAATCAGAGTCAACGCCATCCGCTTTCCGACCAGCTTCTTACTGTCCATTAGAAGCCTCTGTGGTGTAGTGTTTATGCTACTCGCCTTGTAAACCAGGGATCGCAGGATCGATCCCGGACTTCTCCAGACTTACGGATGCGTCTCCGTATGACCTCAGCTGTTGGTGGGACGTAAAACTCAAACACTCACTCACTCTAACTGTCCAGGGTTTAATGAAAATGTTGCAATACGTTCTCACTTGATGCTTTTTGAGAACAAAATACAATTTCTTCTTTTCTATGCACGACCTTACATCACACATCAAAAGTTTGATCCTGAACATGTGGTTTCTATCAGTGCTGGTGTGAAGGTGGTACACAGGATCGTTGGCCCCAACCCATCGGGGCTTAAAGAAATAGATGGGCTGCATGATGCTTCCACGCAGAGCTGAAACCAACCCGCACACGAGTACTGGTAATCTGCTTAGAGGATCTAAGCCTGCCCAGGCAAAGCGGTGCGAGTCGGACCGTCCATGCATATAAACCCTATTGGTTTCATTGGGTGGCAGGGCATGAAATGTCATTCCATCTCAGTGTCGGTTAAAAGTCCCACAAAATTGGAAGCAACGTCTCCAAAATGACCTATACAGTGTTGACGGGGACGTTAAACCTCAAATCAAACAAAACAAAACACAGGATCGTGGCCGGACTGGTAACCATACGTCACGGTTGATTGATTTAACCTTTTTAGCTTAAGGGCATGGTGCCTAAGCGTGTTGTAATCATGCAATCGTTTGGTTTCAGAATCAAAGCACCGAAAGTGTTGGGGGATGTAGGTTGGGGTGAAAGCCCTGGGCTGAGATAAAACTGTTTAATTTAACTCTGAAATTCCAAACAAACAGTGAAGATTTTGATAAGAAGCGCGTCCTGCAGCGTCCGAACTTGGGTCTACACTGTTTGCCAAGCTCACCCTATGATTCCAGGATGACCCTCTTCAGTCTTATGGAATACCCTGATCTCACTGCGGCTATTTTCTGCAAGAAAAAGGTTATTCTGAGAAGTCAGTGATAGTCACGTAGACGTTAGCTCTGAACCGCTTTTTTATTAGTAACTTCGGGTCGAATGCCAAACAATCAACCCAAACATGGCCTGGTCGTTTGTCAGTCTTGGGTGCATGTAAGTGTTATATGTAAAACCTGCACTTGAATAAACTGTTCGATCTGGCAAACAATGTAGACTAAGATCAAACGCCACAGAACACGGTGCTGATCTTGTTCTACATTTTTTGCATGAGTTACTAACATCTTAAGTTTAAACGGATCAGTCCAAGTCCTCGTTCATGACCAGCCTGCATTTAGAGACAATCGTCATGAGTGTTGTCAGTGCTTTGATTTATTCACTGCTTTGAGTTTCTGGAGTGTACTCTTCCATCCCGCCCATAGGGACTTGAAGAAATATACGGGCTGCATGATGCTTCCACGCAGAGCTGAATCTGGCCCGCACACTAGTACTGGTAAACCACTTAGAGGATCTAAGCCTTTCCAGGAACCGCGTTGGAAGGCGGACCGTCCATGCTAATAAACCCTATTGGTTTCATTGGGCGACAGGGCTTGAGATGTCATTTCATCTCAATGTCGGGTAAAAGTCCCATAGAATTGGAAGCAGCGTCTCCAAAATGACCTTTAAAGTGTTGACGGGGACGTTAAACATCAAATCAAACAAACAAACAAATCCATCACTGAAGCTGGGCTCGTCCATTCTGCTAAATATGGCACCTAGAAATATATCACAGGACCCACACTGTTTGCATAGGTATCTTTACCATGTTCCAGGGTTGAAAGGGACAGCTTCTCGCAAAGACTGATATACACCTAGTTGTAACTGACCTAGACTTGACCTCGAATGTCGGAAAACCCATTAATATTCTGGTCTGCAGCTGACCGGCTGGTCTTTAAGGATTAAATATTGACAGCACTGTTAGAAAACAGTGTAAAACCTGAACAGACGTCTGAGCAGACGCCGCATTGATCTCGCATGATGCAGCTGATTCATGTGAAATGCTGAATCTATTCTCTTAAAGGTAAGATAAAATCGTCAAGTCGTCTGCTTCAAAAGTTTGTATTGCGATTATAGGATGTACAATTTTGATAACTGCGCCAAACCGGACTACATTTTGGCGGACTCATATTTCTTTGGCGGTCAAAGCCGGAAGAAAGTCGTAAGAAAGCCGGTACTACTTTACAACACGCAGGATAGCTAGAAACGACAGATAGAATCTGTCATTAAAAATCAGCATTTTCAGCAATCAAAGGGACGTTACTCTATGATAAAAGGGCCGACTTGGTCGGTTTTCGAACTCATCCGAGATTTTATCCACAGCCACCTTACTGTAAAGTTTCAGAAAGATCGGATCAAAACTGAAGGGGCTACGGTGATGACAAGGTCGAAAATGGGCATTTTCAGCAATCAAAGGGACATAACTCTATGATAAATCGGCGGACTTGGCCGGTTTTCGAACTCATCCGAGGTTTTATCCCTAGCCACATTACATATAAGTTTCAGAAAGATCCGATCAAAACTGAAGGGGCTACGGTGATGACAAGGTCGAAAATGGGCATTTTCAGCAATCAAAGGGACGTAACTCTATGATAAATGGGCCGACTTGGCCGGTTTTCGAACTCATCCGAGTTTTTATCCCCAGTCACCTTACATATAAGTTTCAGAAAGATCCAATCAAAACTGAAGGCGCCAGGGTGATGACAAGCATTTTCCCATAGTAAGTCTATGGGACCTTGTGGTTGCCATAGGAACCAAAGTTTTAGAGCGATTTCAAAAAAAAGTTTATGTCATCAATGCCCCACCAGAGGCATGCTACTGGTGAGAAATGATTGAGATCAGCCTGCAGGATACAGAGATATAGCTGCTCCAAAGTGTGGACGGACGGACGACGGACGACGGAGGACCCACTATACTATAAGCTCCCCTGGAGCCTTCGGCCCAGGTGAGCTAAAAATCGACATTTTCAGCCATCAAAGGGACATAACTATAAAGTTAATGGGGCAACTTGGCCGGTTTTTGGAACTCATCCAAGGTTTTATCCCAAGCCACCTTACATATAAGTTTCAGAAAGATCCAATCAAAACTGAAGGGGCTACAGTGTTGACAAGGTCAAAAATCAACATTTTCAGCAAACAAAGGGACCTAACTCTATGATAAATAGGCCACCTTTGCCGGTATGCAAACTCATCCGAGGCTTTATCCCCAGCCACCTTGCATATAAGTTTCAGAAAGATCCAATCAAAACTGAAAGGGCTACGGTGATGACAAGGTCAAAAATCGGCATTTTCAGCAATCAAAGGGACGTTACTCTGTGATAAATGGACCAACTTGGCTGGTTTTCGAACTCATCCGATATTTTATCCAGTGCCACTTTACATATAAGTTTCAGAAAGATTCGATCAAAACTGAAAGGGCTACAGTGATGACAAGGTAAACAAGAGGGCCCAGAGGGCCCTGGTTCGCTCACCTGATTTTGGCCCCAGGGCTATAATTTGAACAATCTTGGTAGAGGTCCACAAGATGAAGCTTCATATCGAATATGAAAGACCTGGGCTTTCTGGTTTCAGAGAAGAAGATTTTAAAGGTTTACCCTGCATATAGAAGTCTATGTAAAACAAGATTTTCCCTATATAAGTCTATGTTAAACCAAAGGGCCCCAGAGCAGGGGCATTTTTGGCCCCAGGGCTATAATTTGAACAATCTTGGTAGAGGTCCACTAGCTGAAGCTTCATAACAAATATCAAAGACCTAAGCCTTGTGTTTCAGAGAAGATGATTTTTAAAGATTTTCCCTATATAAGTCTATGTAAAACCAAAGGGCCACATGGCGGAGGCATTTTTGGTCTCAGGGCTATAATTTGAACAATCTTTATAGAGGTCCACTAGCTGAAGCTTCATAACAAATATCGAAGACCTAAGCCTTGTGGTTTCAAAGAAGAAGATTTTTCAAGATTTTCCCTATATACGTCTATGTAAAACCAAAGGGCCCCCGTGTGGGGGCATTTTTGGCCCCAGGGCTATAATTTGAACAATCTTGGTAGAGGTCCACAAGATGAAGCTTCATACCAAATATCAAAGACCTGGGCCTTGCAGTTTCAGAGAAGAAGATTTTTCAAGATTTTCCCTATATAAGCCTATGTAAAACAAAAGGGCCCTTGTGCAGGGGCATTTTTGGCCCCAGCACTACAATTTGAATAATCTTGGTAGGGGTCCACTAGATGAAGCTTCATACCAAATATCAAAGACCTGGGCCTTGCGGTTTCAGAGAAGAAGATTTTTCAAGATTTTCCCTATATAAGCCCATGTAAAACCAAAGGGCCCCGGTGTGGGGGGCATTTTTAGCTCCAGCACTATAATTTGAACAATCTTGGTAGGGGTCCACTAGATGAAGCTTCATACCAAATATCAAAGACCTGGGCCTTGCGGTTTCAGAGAAGAAGATTTTTAAAGATTTTCCCTATATAAGCCTATGTAAAACAAAAGGGCCCTGGTGCGGTGGCATTTTTGGCGCCAGCACTATAATTTGAACAATCTTGGTAGGGGTCCACTAGATGAAGCTTCATACCAAATATCAAAGACCTGGGCCGTGCGGTTTCAGAGAAGAAGATTTTTCAAGATTTTCCCTATATAAGCCCATGTAAAACCAAAGGGCCCCCGTGCGGGGGCATTTTTAGCTCCAGCACTATAATTTGAACAATCTTGGTAGGGGTCCACTAGATGAAGCTTCATACCAAATATCAAAGACCTGGGCCTTGCGGTTTCAGAGAAGAAGATTTTTAAAGATTTTCCCTATATAAGCCCATGTAAAACCAAAGGGCCCCCGTGCGGGGGCATTTTTGGCCCCAGCACTATAATTTGAACAATCTTGGTAGGGGTCCACTAGATGAAGCTTCATACCAAATATCAAAGACCTGGGCCTTGCAGTTTCAGAGAAGAAGATTTTTTAAGTTTGCGGTGAAAAAAATCTATTTTTGGCTACTGTGACCTATATGTGCAACGGACCGGAACCATTTGAACAACTTTGAAAGGGGACCACCTAAGGATCATTCCTGTGAAGTTTGGTCAAAATACGATCAGTGGTTTAGGAGGAGATGTCGTTTGAAGAAAAGTTTACGGACGCACGCACGCACGCACGGACGCACGGACGCACGCACGCACGACGGACGACGGACAAAAAGTGATCCCAAAAGCTCACCTTGTCACTACGTGACAGGTGAGCTAAAAATCAGCATTTTCAGCAATCAAAGCGACGTTACTCTATGATAAAAGGGCCGACTTGGTCGGTTTTCGAACTCATCCGAGATTTTATCCACAGCCACCTTACTGTAAAGTTTCAGAAAGATCGGATCAAAACTGAAGGGGCTACGGTGATGACAAGGTCGAAAATGGGCATTTTCAGCAATCAAAGGGACGTAACTCTATGATAAATCGGCGGACTTGGCCGGTTTTCGAACTCATCCAAGGTTTTATCCCTAGCCACATTACATATAAGTTTCAGAAAGATCCGATCAAAACTGAAGGGGCTACGGTGATGACAAGGTCGAAAATGGGCATTTTCAGCAATCAAAGGGACGTAACTCTATGATAAATGGGCCGACTTGGCCGGTTTTCAAACTCATCCGAGATTTTATCCCCAGTCACCTTACATATAAGTTTCAGAAAGATCCAATCAAAACTGAAGGCGCCAGGGTGATGACAAGCATTTTCCCATAGTAAGTCTATGGGACCTTGTGGTTGCCATAGGAACCAAAGTTTTAGAGCGATTTCAAAAAAAGGTTTATGTCATCAATGCCCCACCAGAGGCATGCTACTGGTGAGAAATGATTGAGATCAGCCTGCAGGATACAGAGATATAGCTGCTCAAAAGTGTGGACGGACGGACGGACGACGGACGACCCACTATACTATAAGCTCCCCTGGAGCCTTCAGCCCAGGTGAGCTAAAAACTGTGCGTCCCAAATCTGAAAGTATGAGTCCAAATATTTGGAGGGAAAAAAAGGAAGTACAAAAAAGATGGGTTCAGTATATAATGCGGTCTATTTTCTTTTATTTGCAATGAACAGAATCAATCAACTTGTGTTGTTTACTAGCCCAAAGAAATCCTGCTAAAGTGTACGTTTTTTAGTCTATTTTCCGTAATGTTTTCTTCTTTCGTTTTCGATAAATGCGCACCGCACATGTGCGTGAAATTTACTTCATGCACAATGGTGATAATATTCCGAACCATTATCAACAAACGTTTCCTTCCCTGATTGGGACACCAGCTATCTAGGTTCAGGGGCTGGCAAATCCATTGCCTGTCCGCCCGGTACAAGTCCGAAATCGCGCCGGGCAGGTGCACTTTGACCTTAGGACGCCCGGTCGGGCAAGTGCAAAAAACAAGAGGGCCATGATGGCCCTGGATCGCTCACCTGATCCATAGGGTATCAATTGGGCCCCTGGGAGAGCCATTATTGGCCCAGGCTATAATATGAAATCGGGCCAAAGGGCTAGGAGGAGATGTTGCTTAAAGGTATTTCTATTTTTAGCTCTGGTGGCCATTTTGTTCAGCGGAGCAGAACCATTTTATCAATTTCGGTAGAGGGTCATCCAAGAAACATTTCAGTAAAATTATTTTGAAATCGGGCCAAAGGGCTAGGGGGAGATGTCGTTTAAAGGTTTTTCTATTTTTTAGCTCTGGCGGCCATTTTTTTCAGCAAAGTGGAACCATTTTAGCAATTTTGGTAGAGGGTCATCCAAGGAACATTTCTGTGAAATTATTTTGAAATAAGACCAAAGGGCTAGGAGGAGATGTCGTTTAAAGATTTTTCTATTTTTAGCTCTGGCGGCCATTTTGTTCAGCGGAGTGGAACCATTTTAGCAATTTCGGTAGAGGTCATCCAAGAAACAGTTCAGTGAAATTATGTTGAAATCGGGCAAAAGGGCTAGGAGGAGATGTCGTTTAAAGGTTTTCTATTTTTAGCTCTGGCGGCCATTTTGTTCAGCAGAGAGGAACCATTTTAGCAATTTCGGTAGAGGGTCATCCAAGGAACATTTCTGTGAAATTATTTTGAAATCGGGCCAAAGGGCTAGGAGGAGATGTCGTTTAAAGGTTTTTCTATTTTTAGCTCTGGCGGTCATTTTGTTCAGCGGAGCGGAACCATTTTAGCAATTTTGGTAGAGGGTCATCCAAGGAACATTTCTGTGAAATTATTTTGAAATCGGACCAAAGGGCTAGGAGGAGATGTCGTTTAAAGGTTTTTCTATTTTTAGCTCTGGCGGCCATTTTGATCTGTGGAGCGGAACCATTTTAGCAATTTTGGTAGAGGGTCATCCAAGGAACATTTCTGTGAAATTATTTTGAAATCGGACCAAAGGGCTAGGAGGAGATGTCGTTTAAAGGTTTTTCTATTTTTAGCTCTTGCGGCCATTTTGTTCAGCGGAGCGGAACCATTTTAGCAATTTCGGTAGAGGGTCATCCAAGGAACATTTCTGTGAAATTATTTTGAAATCGGGCCAAAGGGCTAGGAGGAGATGTCGTTTAAAGGTTTTTCTATTTCTAGCTCTGGCGGCCATTTTGTTCTGCGGAGCGGAACCATTTTAGCAATTTTGGTAGAGGGTCATCCAAGGAACATTTCTGTGAAATTATTTTGAAATCGGACCAAAGGGCTAGGAGGAGATGTATTTTAAAGGTTTTTCTATTTTTAGCTCTTGCGGCCATTTTGTTCAGCGGAGCGGAACCATTTTAGCAATTTCGGTAGAGGGTCATCCAAGAAACATTTCTGTGAAACTATTTTGATATCGGGCCAAAGGGCTAGGAGGAGATGTCGTTTAAAGGTTTTTCTATTTTTAGCTCTGGCGGCCATTTTGTTCAGCGGAGCGGAACCATTTTAGCAATTTCGGTAGAGGGTCATCCAAGGAACATTTCTGTGAAATTATTTTGAAATCGGGCCAAAGGGCTAGGAGGAGATGTCGTTTAAAGGTTTTTCTATTTTTAGCTCTGGCGGCCATTTTGTTCAGTGGAGCGGAACCATTTTAGCAATTTTGGTAGAGGGTCATCCAAGGAACATTTCTGTGAAATTATTTTGAAATCGGGCCAAAGGGCTAGGAGGAGATGTCGTTTAAAGGTTTTTCTATTTTTAGCTCTGGTGGCCATTTTGTTCTGCGGAGCGGAACCATTTTAGCAATTTTGGTAGAGGGTCACCCAAGGAACATTTCTATGAAAGTATTTTGAAATCCATTCACTGGTTAAGGAGGAGATGTCATTTAAGTGAATTGTTGACGACGCACGACGCACACCGCACGACGCACGACGCACGACGGACGCCGGACAAAAGGCGATCACAATAGCTCACCTTGAGCACTTGGTGCTCAGGTGAGCTAAAAATTGTCTACAGCTGTCAGTCTTTTGAGCCCTTAATTACAGTAAAACTACAGTAAGTAAATCACAATAATTGTGCTGCACTGTCCTGCTTTGTCGACAATTCAGAGACAAAC
Source organism: Lucinisca nassula (assembly GCA_963580285.1). Classification (NCBI taxonomy): domain Eukaryota; kingdom Metazoa; phylum Mollusca; class Bivalvia; order Lucinida; family Lucinidae; genus Lucinisca; species Lucinisca nassula. Next base: position 27,681,298 of record OY757011.1, on the reverse strand, counting down.
CGTCTGTGTATTTATAACAGTTCAATTATGACACTTTTGTTAATCCCTGTCATATAATTGCCAAGTAAACATGATTGCCCTGCGGTGCGTGTCTTTCATTTCTGGCGATAAGCCAACTTGAACGAGGTGTGAAAATATGGTCAAGATATGTCTCTAATTTGCGTTTATTCCCCAATCATAAAATTTAATCCACAATCAATGTGAAAATGATTTACTCGCACCTCAGACAATTAGCTACATCTAACGGTAGATGCATGCATTATAAAAACGGATCGTGAATGGTTATGTTTTGGCGCCAAATAGCAGACGCTCGGCTTGGAGGGAAAAGTCGAATGCTGTTGTTGGAGCTGCTGGGGGATAATTCCGAGGCTGTGCAAAGCGCTGTTTTCTATATACCTCCATTCACAACCGTTTAGCTATCAAGAAAATATTTTTTTACAGGTTCCAAACATTGTTTTTAAGAACGGGATACAGCCCATCAAAATAAAACAATGGCATTAAACACGTGCAGGGTTGCTGGCATCGGGTGACATCATTTGACTAAATTTACCGATCACATGCAGAAAAATTGTAGAGTTGGTTTGTGGGCGGCTATTTGGATGGCGGAAAACTTTGATGTTCGCATTGAACTTGCTTTTGTGAATGTTTGGGCTCATTTTTGATGGAGGGGATTCTAGTCTTGTGGTTGGATCATTAAATTGTACCTGTATCGATTTTTCGGTGACTCGTTGGGCAGTTGAAGGTTTGGTAAAAGTGCGGTATTTTATCACTTCCGCCGATATTTACAGCAGTGAAAACGAAAGTTGGATTTTTCGCCCATAAAATATTTGCGTCCGACGGACGCACATATTTTAAGATCGTGCGTCCTCAGTCCTATTTGTACGTCCTGGACGCAGGACGCAGGGGTAAAAAAATCACTGAAGATATTAAGTTAAATTTCTATTTTATACTCCAAACATAGGCTAAGCATGCTCGTTAGAACTGCCACAACCTATCTCTTGGACAGAAATAACATTAATATGGTATACCCCCTAAAACCCCAGTTTTCTCCATGTAAAGTGGGGTTTACTAGGGTATTCATCATACAGACCTGTTAACGTAATGTAATACATAACAAGCTTTTTTTATCAAGAAACAATCTTGCCAATAAGCTTAAATCTATTCTGTTATAGTCGTTTGTTTGTTTGACTTAAGGTTTAACGTCCCCCTAAACACTGTACAGGTCATTTTGGAGACGCTGGTTCCAATTTTGTGGGACTTTTACCCAACATTGAGATGAAATGACATCTCAAGCCCTGTCACCCAATGAAACCAATAGGGTTTATGACATGGACGGTCAAACTCGCACTGCTTTGCCTGGGCAGGCTTAGATCTTCTAAGGGGTTTACCAGTACTCGTGTGCAGGTCGATTATAGCTCTGCGTGGAAGCATCATGCAGCCCATCTATTTCTTCAAGCCCTGATGGGCGGGGGCCCCTAATATAGTCACACTAAAACATTTCAGTTCTCTATGGTCAGTCTTGATGTGGCAATTCTAACAATTACCAACAATGTATGTTTTTATGGAGAAGAATAATTATTCAGAAATTACCTGGAGTCATTACGATAACACACCTGTGCGACAAAGTGCATTTTCTTCACACCTACAAAAGGGCTACTTTTCTGATGAAAATCCGTGATTTCTCCAAGACAGGTTGCGAGTGCGTGTTAGAACCGCCTCATTGCGGTTCTAATGAGTATGTGTGTGTGTGTGAATTCGGGTTTAACGTCGCTTTCAACAATTTTTCAGTCATATCACGACGGTGTCTGGTTGCAATAGGGAGCTCAATGCTCACTTTTATAGTGCTGCCTCACTGAAGTATCATGTCCCAGACACATTACATGATACCACACCCAGTCACATTATCCTGACACTGGGTCGACCAGTCCTAGCTCTACCCCGTAAATCTGAGTGCCAAGCGAGGAGCAGCTAGTACCATTTTTAACGACTTTGGTATGTCACGGCCCGGGATCGAACCCGTGACCTCCCATTCCCCGGAGCGGACATTCTGCCAACTGAGCTATCGGGGCCGGTAGGTTCTAATGAGTACCCACAACATATGTCCTCAATGAGGTGGTTCTAGCAAGTACCCACAACCTATGTCTTGGAGAAAAACTAAGAAAAACAAGGCATCGCATGCGATACAAATCCCCTCACACTAGACAACTTCGTGTGTGGAAAACAATGAAATGCCAACAGTCCAACTTGCTTGAGATATTATCATATGCAACATTTGTGTAAAGTTTGTTTAAAAATCCATCAATAAATGTACATTCTAGAGTGATGATAATGTTTCTTTAAAAATAGCCATAGTGACCTTGACTTGAGGCCATGACCACGAAAGTAGATCTTGCTCAAGATATTATCATAAGCATCTTTTGTGTGAAGTTATATTAAAATCTGTTAATAAATGTACGCGAGAGTGATGACAAAGTTTTTCTAAAAGTAGCCACAGTGACCTTGACCCTGAGGTCATGACCTTGAAAGTCAAAGCTACTCAAGATATTATCATAAGAAACATTTGTGTGAAGTTCTATTAAAATCCATCAATAAATGTAGGCGCTAGAGCGATGAAAAAGTTTTCTAAAAATAGCCACAGTGACCTTGACCTTGAAAGTCGAAAGAGCTCGAGATATTGTCATAAGGAACATTTGTGTGAAGTTATATTGAAATTTGTAAAAAAATGTATGCGCTGGAGCAATGACAAAGTTTTTCTAAAATAGCCACAGTGACCTTGACCTTGAAAGTCAAACTCGCTCGAGGTATTGTCATACGGAACATTTGTGTGAAGTTATATTGAAATCAGTGAAGAAATATAGTCGCTAGAGTGATGACAAAGTTTTTCTAAAAAAAGCCACAGTGACCTTGACCTTGAAAGTCGAAATGGCTCGAGATATTGTCATAAGGAACATTTGTGTGAAGTTATATTAAAATCGGTGAAGAAATGTAAGCGCTAGAGCGATGACAAAGTTTTTCTAAAAATAGCCACAGTGACCTTGACCTTGAAAGTGGAACTCGCTAGAGATATTGTGTTAAGGAACATTTGTGTGAAGTAATATTGAAATTGGTGAAAAAATGTAGGCGCTAGAGCGATGACAAAGTTTTTCTAAAAATAGCCATAGTGACCTTGACCTTGAAAGTCGAAATGGCTCAAGATATTGTCATAAGGAACATTTGTGTGAAGTTATATTGAAATCGTTGAAGAAATGTAAGCGCTAGAGGGATGACAAAGTTTTTCTAAAAATAGCCACAGTGACCTTGACCTTGAAAGTGGAACTCGCTAGAGATATTGTCATAAGGAACATTTGTGTGAAGTTATATTGAAATTGGTGAAGAAATGTAAGCGCTAGAGCGATGACAAAGTTTTTCTAAACATAGCCACAGTGACCTTGACCTTGAGGCCTTGAACTTGAAAGTCGAACACGCTCGAGCTATTTTTATAAGGAACATTTGTGTGAAGTTATATTGAAATTGGTGAAGAAATGTAGGCGCTAAGGCGATGACAAAGTTTTTCTAAAAATAGCCACAGTGACCTTGACCTTGAGGTCATGACCTTGAAAGTCGAACTCGCTCGAGATATTGTCATAAGGAACATTTGTGTGAATTTATATTGAAATCAGTGAAGAAATATAGGCGCTAGAGTGACGACAAAGTTTTTCTAAAAATAGCCACAGTGACCTTGACCTTGAGGTCATGACCTTGAAAGTCGACCTCGCTTGAGATATTTTTATAAAAAACATTTGTGTGAAGTTATATTGAAATTGGTGAAGAAATGTAGGCGCTAGAGCGATTACAAAGTTTTTCTAAAAATAGCCACAGTGACCTTGACCTTGAGGTCATAACCTTGAAAGTCGAACTCGCTCGAGATATTGTCATAAGGAACATTTGTGTGAAGTTATATTGAAATCAGTGTAGAAATGTAGGCCCTAGAGTGATGACAAAGTTTTTCTAAAAATAGCCAGTGACCTTGACCTTGAGGCCATGACCTTGAAAGTCGAATTCGCTCGAGATATTGTCATAAGGAACATTTGTGTGAAGTTATATTGAAATCAGTGTAGAAATGTAGGCGCTAGAGTGATGACAAAGTTTTTCTAAAAATAGCCACTGTGACCTTGACCTTGAGGCCATGACCTTGAAAGTCGAACCTGCTCAAGATATTTTTACAAGGAACATTGTTGTGAAGTAATATTGAAATTGGTGAAGAAATGTAGGCGCTAGAGCGATGACAAAGTTTTTCTAAAAATAGCCACAGTGACCTTGACCTTGAGGTCATGACCTTGAAAGTCGAACTCGCTCGAGATATTTTTATAAGGATCATTTGTGTGAAGTTATATTGAAATTGGTGAAGAAATGTAGGTGCTAGAGCGATGACAAAGTTTTTCTAAAAATAGCCACAGTGACCTTGACCTTGAGGTCATGACCTTGAAAGTCGAACTCGCTCGAGATATTGTCATATGGAAAGTTCGTGTGAAGTTATATTAAAATCGGTCAAGAAATGTAGGCGCTAGAGCGATGACAAAAGTACGTACATACGTACGTACGTACGTACGTACGTACGTACGTACGGGACAAATGCTATATCCCCCCTCACAACTATGTTGTGCGAGGGGATAATAATATATGTAAACCCCAGTTTTCCCTATATAAAGAAGGGTTTTGGGGGTGTTCATTTCATGTACATGTTCACATGATGCTATGTATTTTAATAACTTACCGCCAGCCATTTTTACTTCCTGAGTGAAAAGGTGAGATACAAAGCCGAAGTTACAGGACTGCCTGGCAAACACTGCCACAATGTCATCTGATAACTTGTCTTGGTTGGTCTGTATAAATGAACTCCCATCATAAACCACTCTGCCTGCAAAGTGGCGAATTCCAAAGGAAATCTCATCTTTTGGAAGTGGCTCAAAGAAACTGCAAAACAAAATATTTAAAAATATTCCAGGTATCAAAAACATCTATAGCTGAAATTTTAAGTTTTTGTATGCTTGTTTGGAGCTTTACAGCCCAGCTGAAACTGTTTATTACCCACGTGCTATATAAAAAGTAATGAGCTATTTTCATATTGTTGTTGTTTTTGTCAATGATGTTTTTCTAAATTGGGTAATAAAACATTTTTTTCATGGCCCCTTGGGGTATAGTCAAAACCATTGTCCCTCGGTGCCTCGGACGACGCATGCACTATTGCTCTCGGCGGCCTATGGCCTCGGACAATAGTACATGGGATTGTCCTTGGCGCCTCGTGGCAATAGTTTTGACTATCCCTCACATGGCCATGAAATAACTATATATTAGTTAACAAACCAGTCACCTAACCACACTTTTCCTGGACTAGCTCATACTTTAGCGGTAAACCAGTACACTGCACATTCTTTGGCAAGAAACTGACAACTATCCTTCTTGAATCTGCAGAAGTGAATGACTGAAGAATAATATTCAGGGCAAATGTTGCTAACCTGAAATTACAAGTTACATGTTTATCACCAAAGAAGACGATTTTTTTAGAATTGCCGTTCTGGTTCAAGTATGTGAAAATTCCATGGCAATGGCTATTCAATGTTATGTCTTTGTATGTCTGTTAACCTTTATCTTGCTGAATATTCATCTAAGCCACACCCATTTCTGTCTATCAACCAATCAATTACTTGATGTAATATATTGCTACAAATTCATAAATTGAATGCGAAACAGTGTAGATCCTGATCAGATGGCTTCTTCAGAAGCCATTTGATCTGGATCTACACTGTTTGCAAAGATAGGGGTTGTTGTGTACATCAAGATAATGGTTAATAATACTTTTGTGCAACATATTTCGAATGATACCTAACTTTGACTCTTGTACTGCTGAATACATTAATTTGCAATACCCATTTCTGACCATCAACAAATCTAATTACTTGATATAATCTATTTGTTTGAGTCACAAACTGGATGACAAACAGTGTGGATCCAGATCAGAAGAAGCCATCGGATCTGGATCAACACTGTTTGTAAATGTAGACTACAAGGGTTGAGTGCTTGTGTGTGTGAATTCGGGTTTAACGTCGCTTTCAACAATTTTTCAGCCATATCACGACGGTGTCTGGTTGCGACAGGGGGCTCAATGCTCACTTTTATAGTGCTGCCTCGCTGAAGTATCATGTCCCAGACACATTACATGATACCACACCCAGTCACATTATCCTGACTCTGGGTCGACCAGTCCTAGCTCTACCCCGTAAATCTGAGTGCCAAGCGAGGAGCAGCTAGTACCATTTTTAACGACTTTGGTATGTCGCGGCCCGGGATCGAACCCGTCACCTACCGTTCCCCGAAGCGGACACTCTACCAACTGAGCTATTGGGGCCTGTATACAAGGGTTGAGAGAAGCACCTCTGTTTCAATATGTTTGCCCCTGCCCATCGGGGCTTGAAGAAAAAGATGGGCTGCATGAAGCTTCATGCAGAGCTGAAACCGACTGCACACGAGTACTGGTAAACCAAATAGAGGCAAAGTGGTGCGAGTCAGACCGTCCATGCTTATAAACCTTATTGGTTTCATTGGGCAACAGGGCTTGAGGTGTCATTTAATCTCAAATGTCAGGTCAAAGTCCCATAAAATTGGAAATAGCATCTCCAAAATGACCTATACAGGGTTGACGGGGACGTTAAACATCAAATCAAACAATCTGTTTCAATATGTAATGCAGTTCATGTATAGAGATCAACTTACTGATTATTACTCCTGTGATGGGATTTGAGATTCGCTACCAAATTTTCCGCTGACGACTTTGGTGAACTGCAACCAGCTTCCAGGAGATTGAAAAGACCGGTTCTCTGAAATAATGATAATAAGCCAGTTCATGAGAAACTATGGTGAGCCAAGTGCACAATAAATCTTCAAAGCATGGTTTGAACTTGAAAACCCCAGTTTCGGTTTGAAAACTTCAAACCAAGGTTTCGAAGAAAAACTGCACCAATAATTCTTTAAACCATGGTTTCATTAAAACTTTTTTATGCTCAACTCACTTGAGCATGAAATTTGTCTTGCTCACAAATTTTAAATTGCCAACAATTGTTGGCATTTTAAAATTTGTGAGCAGGACAAATAACATTCTCTGCTCTCTGAGAAAGAAAAATCACTCAACTTCTTAGTATTTTATTTTTTATGAGCACCACAAGTTTCATGTTCAGCTGAGTTGAGCATGAAAAAAGTTTTATAACCTCGTGGCCAGTTTCAATGCCAAATGCACAAAAAATCTTCAAACCACAGTTTGAACTTTTAAACAGGGTTCAAAGGTTGAAATCGAACTTTGAGGAAAGTTTGTACATTAACTAATATTAAGCTTGAATTTGAATGCTTGAAACTATGGTTTAAAAATGAAAATGATAAATTATTGTGCAAATGGCTTCTTTTCCCAATTTTCAAACTTCAAAGTTTAACTGTGGTTTGAAGAATCATTGTACATTTGATGCTGAAACCGGAGTTTGAAGTTTATAAGCTAAAGATTGAAGTGAAAGTATAAGGAACTTAATTAAAACCCCAGTTTGAAAGTTGAAATCGTGATTTAAAGAATTATTGTGCAGTTTTTCTATGAAACCATGGTTTGAAGTTTTCAAACCCTAGTTTGAAAACTTCAAACTGGGGTTTCAAGTTCAAACCGTGGTTTAAAGATTATTATCATAGGACGTTGCGTCTGAGAGTGTAATAACGCCATGTAATAAAATGGATAATCCACTAGTTGATTAAATATGCAAATTAGTTAGATACAGTCCGTAACGTTACATGTACGACATCCTAAACGACGTCGTGTTTACTAATGGCGGAATAGTGACATTTTAAATAAAACAGTTGTGAATAAAATGCGTTTAAAATGTCATATGATAAACTGTAAAACAGACTCTTGCATTTGTGCTCATGTATTATTGAATTTATTAAACTTGTTGAGGAAAAGGAATAAAATGCTCGGCATAGCCTCGCATTTTATCCCTTTTCCTCAACTCGTTTAATGAATTTATTAAACTCGCTGAGGAAAAGGAATAAAATGCTCGGCAAAGCCTCGCATTTTATCCCTTTTTAAACTCGTTGAGGAAAAGGAATAAAATGCTCGGCAAAGCCTCGCATTTTATCCCTTTTCCTCAACTCGTTTAATAAATTCAATAATTATACATGAACACTCATGTAAGATCCTCTATGTAGTGGTCATGACTTGCCACAGAAAAGGGCACTTATTACACAGGGAACCAGCAAAGGCTCAGGCAAGCTTGTGCTTGTCATATTTGCCGTAACTAGTGCACATGCTCTAGAAGTGTTTGCTGGGTCGACCACAAATTCATGCCATGCAGTCACCATCCAGATAATAACCACACTATCTGTTGCTTAACCCTTCTCTTGCTGAATATTCAATTTAGCCACACCCATTTCTGACTCTGAACCAATCAGATTACTTGATGTAATTTATTCTTACAAATCCATAAATTGAATGTCAAAAAGTGTAGATCCTGATCAGATGGCTTCTTCAGAAGCCATCTGATCTGGATCTACACTGTTTCCAAAGATAGGGGTTGTTGTGAACAGCAGGATAAGGGTTAAATTCATGAAACAAGAGGGCCCAGAGGGCCCTGGTTCGCTCACCTGATCCAATGTATAACAAGTGGGACCCGGGCAGGGTCAATTTTGGCCCCAGGGCTTTAATTTGAACAATCTTGGTAGAGGTCCACAAGATGAAGCTTCATATCGAATATGAAAGACCTGGGCTTTCTGGTTTCAGAGAAGAAGGTTTTAAAGGTTTAGCCTGCCTATAGACTATGTAAAACAAGATTTTCCCTATATAAGTTTATCTAAAACCAAAGGGCCCCGGAGCAGGCGCATTTTTGGACCCAGGGTTATAATTTGAACAATCTTGGTAGAGGTCCACAAGATGAAGCTTCATACCAAATATCAAAGACCTGGGCCTTGCAGTTTCATAGAAGAAGATTTTTCAAGATTTTCCCTATGTGGGGGCATTTTTGGCCCCAGCACTATAATTTGAACAATCTTGGTAGGGGTCCACTAGATGAAGCTTCATACCAAATATCAAAGACCTGGGCCTTGCGGTTTCAGAGAAGAAGATTTTTCAAGATTTTCCCTATATAAGCCCATGTAAAACCAAAGGGCCCCCGTGCGGGGGGCATTTTTAGCTCCAGCACTATAATTTGAACAATCTTGGTAGGGGTCCTCTAGATGAAGCTTCATACCAAATATCAAAGACCTGGGCCTTGCGGTTTCAGAGAAGAAGATTTTTAAAGATTTTCCCTATATAAGCCTATGTTAAACAAAAGGGCCCTGGTGCGGGGGCATTTTTGGCCCCAGCACTATAATTTGAACACTCTTGGTAGGGGTCCACTAGATGAAGCTTCATACCAAATATCAAAGACCTGGGCCTTGCGGTTTCAGAGAAGAAGATTTTTCAAGATTTTCCCTATATAAGCCCATGTAAAACCAAAGGGCCCCCGTGCGGGGGCATTTTGAGCTCCAGCACTATAATTTGAACAATCTTGGTAGGGGTCCACTAGATAAAGCTTCATACCAAATATCAAAGACCTGGGCCTTGTGGTTTCAGAGAAGAAGATTTTTGAAGATTTTCCCTATATAAGCCCATGTAAAACCAAAGGGCCCCCGTGCGGGGGCATTTTTGGCCCCAGCACTATAATTTGAACAATCTTGGTAGGGGTCCTCTAGATGAAGCTTCATACCACATATCAAAGACCTGGGCCTTGCGGTTTCAGAGAAGAAGATTTTTCAAGATTTTCCCTATATAAGCACATGTAAAACCAAAGGGCCCCCGTGCGGGGGCATTTTGAGCTCCAACACTATAATTTGAACAATCTTGGTAGGGGTCCACTAGATGAAGCTTCATACCAAATATCAAAGACCTGGGCCTTGCGGTTTCAGAGAAGAAGATTTTTCAAGATTTTCCCTATATAAGCCCATGTAAAACCAAAGGGCCCCCGTGCGGGGGGCATTTTTAGCTCCAGCACTATAATTTGAACAATCTTGCTTGTGGTACACTAGATGAAGCTTCATACCAAATATCAAAGACCTGGGCCTTGCGGTTTCAGAGAAGAAGATTTTTAAAGATTTTCCCTATATAAGCCCATGTAAAACAAAAGGGCCCTGGTGCGGGGGCATTTTTGGCCCCAGCACTATAATTTGAACAATCTTGGTAGGGGTCCACTAGATGAAGCTTCATACCAAATATCAAAGACCTGGGCCTTGCGGTTTCAGAGAAGAAGATTTTTAAAGATTTTCCCTATATAAGCCCATGTAAAACCAAAGGGCCCCCGTGCGGGGGCATTTTGAGCTCCAGCACTATAATTTGAACAATCTTGGTAGGGGTCCACTAGATAAAGCTTCATACCAAATATCAACGACCTGGGCCTTGCGGTTTCAGAGAAGAAGATTTTTAAAGATTTTCCCTATATAAGCCCATGTAAAACCAAAGGGCCCCCGTGCGGGGGCATTTTTGGCCCCAGCACTATAATTTGAACAATCTTGGTAGGGGTCCACTAGATGAAGCTTCATACCAAATATCAAAGACCTGGGCCTTGCGGTTTCAGAGAAGAAGATTTTTTAAGTTTTCGGTGAAAAAAATCTATTTTTGGCTACTGTGACCTATATGTGCAACGGACCGGAACCATTTGAACAACTTTGAAAGGGGACCACCTAAGGATCATTCTTGTGAAGTTTGGTCAAAATCCGTTCAGTGGTTTAGGAGGAGATGTCATTTGAAGAAAAAGTTTACGGACGCACTCACGCACGCACGCACGCACGCACGCACGGACGCACGACGGACGACGGACAAAAAGTGATCCCAAAAGCTCACCTTGTCACTACGTGACAGGTGAGCTAAAAACCAACCACTCTGCTTGTGTTGCTTAAGTTTAGAGCTGTCTCCTACAGCATTTACATTTCTCCCCCACTCCTCTTGACTTTGTCTTGAGGTCAAACATGATTCACCAACCCACAATTGCCAGCAATGTAGCATTTGCCAGGTCATTCACAAAGACAAGAAAATATGATTAAAATTTGCCATGTAGTTCATATCTTGCAAAAAAGAGTTTCATGCTGACACATATGCATACGCCAATGAAATCTGCACCAAAACAATTCGTCCCTCAACCCCTTTTGCCCCTTTCGGTGGGGGGACAGCCTAAATTTGCATTGGCCTTGAAAATGAGGTCAAGGTCACCAATACCTTATCAGTTCTTCATCCTGTCCCACTGTTTTGACTAAAATCCACTCAATTGTTCATGAGGTATCTTGCACAAAAGAAAGAGTCATTCTGATGCATATACACCAACAAAATTTGATCTATTTAGCATGGCTGTGACCTTAAAAATAAATCCAGTAGTTCATGAGATAACTTAGAGTGTCACGCCGATGCATCTGCCAATGGGATCTGCACCAACAACAATATGTCCCCCTCCCCTTCAGTGGAAGGACATAAATATTTCAGGATCAATCTGAATGAAAGAAACTTGTCAGACCTGACAGGGATTGAACACACAACCTCCTGGTCATCAGTCAGAAATGCATCCAACTGAGAGTCGGATGCGAGTCTAACTCGTGATCAGGACATGCTACAGGCCTCATACTGACCTAGCTTTTCCATGCCTAAAAGGCCCAATTTTGCAGCCTTAGCCCTCATCCTGCTGAACACAACAACCATAACCACAACCTTTGCAAACAGTGTAGATCCAGATCAGATGGCTTCTGAAGAAGCCATCTGATCAGGATTTACATTGTTTGCATGCAGTTTGTGGACTGAACAAATACATTATATCATGTAATCTGATTGGTGAAGTCAAAAATGGGTGTGGCTAAATAATTTTATTCAGCAGGATAAGGGTTAAATAGTCATTTCAAACACAATATAAGACGAAAAATCAAAGTCTAAAAGCCTGAAATAAAGAAAAAATCAAGCTCTAAAAGACTGAAATCCTGCAAATGCCAGAAAAATATGAGGCCTGAAGCTAGTGGGCAACATTCTTTCAATTTTTTCTACAGTCATTCTCTGCCTTCTGTTGAATGAAGTAGAGCAGTTGTCGGTTTCCAAGGAAAGAATATAATTTATTTAGATTCTTGACGGGGAACATGGGATCATATTCCCCACCTGAAAGCCATATTTCCCCGGAGTCATAAGGCGAGGGCAAGTATCGCTTTCAGGCGGGGAATATGATTTCATTTTCTCCGTCGAGAATCAAAATAACAAATTTGTTATACTAGAAAGCTTGTTGACGACATTTTGAAAATTGTTGCAATGTTTTTCAAAGGATTCTTTTGTAGTGGAAGCCTTGGGATTCTACAAGCATTCTGAAAGCCTTGCCTGATAAACTTGATATCAAAAGACACTATACTGGAATTCTCTGTACTCCAAACAAACAAAAACAGGCCCCGTACCTATTCTCCTTAACCCATTGTATACTAGTGACTCTTCCATTGCTATATGTGAGACAAGTCCATTTGTCATATTAGGGGTGCAAGGCCTATTTTTTGTGTGTTTGTTTGATTTGAGGTTTAACGTACTTGTCAACACTGTTTAGGCCATTTTGGAGCTGTTGCTTCCAATTTTGTGGGACTTTTACCCGACACTGAGATGAAAAGACATCTCAAGCCCTGTCGCCCAATGAAACCAATAGGGTCTATAAGCATGGACGGTCTGACTTGCACTGCTTTGCCTGGGCAGGCTTAGACCCTTTAAGCAGTTTGCCAGTACTCGTGTGTGGTCATTTCAGCTCTGCGTGGAAGCATCATGCAGCCCATCTATTTCTTCAAGCCCCGATGGGCCTCCTTTTTGTTTTCATTTTTGTTTTTATTCTATTTTGGACAGAAAATCTTGTCAGCAAATAGTGCAGGCCCTGATCAGAAACACCGCATCTGATCTGGGTCCACACTGTTTGCCAAGGTACGCCGTTGGGGGTTTCTCCGCATGCAATGGGTTAAGCATTTAAAATAACCATGCCAGAAATTTTACCTGTGCAGAAAGAAGTTCTAGTACTGGCTGATTGTCAGTATAAGACACCTCCAACTCTGACTGAAGTCCTTCCTCTTTTAAAGAATCCTGAGTTCTCTTGAATATAAGAGTATTATAATAATGCTGCAGGGTCTCGGCACACAGGTTAATACACAGTTGCTCAAGTCTGTTAGTTTCTGACACTTCAAAGCCAAACATGTCCAGAATGCTGAGAGAGCTGCCGTGATGAGATCTATGGCCATATGTTGAGGTGTGAGATAACTGATGATAGAGACCAGCAAAGCCTCCAGTATCTGTAGAAGAACAAAAGTGAGACATTTAAATTTGAAGTTCTAAATTATAAAATTACACTTTGTGTTAAAAACTAAACAGTATCACAGTGAAAAGGAGAAAAGGTAAAATAAAAGAACCCTTAAAAAGGAGCAGTCCCTATAAGGCCCATTTTATGCCCCCTTTTGATTTTCTTTAAACTTTGCATACTCAACATAGGATGTATTTGCTGTAATGTGGTGAAATTTCAGATCCGCAGATGTAATGTTGTTGGCTATATGAGCAATCAAAGTGGGTGGGGTAATTCTACCCCATTAAGAGACCTGTGGTTCTTACGTTTTTATCTCTAGCACAAAGCATCCTGGCAAGTGGGTCTTTTTATTACTGTTTAGACCATTATAGATGTTAAACATAATTTATATGTTTTTGTAAAAAAATTCTTCACTTTACCACTATACTCACTTATAAGTCGTACCTAAATTTCAGCTAAATTTACTGACCGTCTTTACGCAAAACCACAACATAAGTTTATTTCCAGAGCTATTGCAAAACCATTTGACAGGGATAACTTACATATAATAGGCATTGCCAAATTATGAGCATTTCTTTCTTCTGTAATTACTCATAGAGTTATCTGCCCCTGAATCCAGTTTTTATCATATTTTCTGTCATATTTAAAATCTATAGATATATGGCAAAATGATTCTTCAAAATAGTCAAAGTTTTAGCAAACAATGGTTTTCTGTTGGTCTAATGAAGCTTTTAGGTGATTTGTAAATATCTTCTTTGATAATGAGTTAAACAATATGTGTGGCTTACATACACCCCTTCGTTATTTCTACTGCTAAAATTCCTTGGCTTTATGTCAACTCATCTTAATAAATCTATCTGACTAACAATTCAGATGAAGTTAGAAAAAACGAAACTTACTCATAATCTTTAGAATAAGTCTCCTTTTAGGTCATACTTACCTATAACATTGAAATATTACTGGACTTAATAAATCTTGCATTACATCACAACATTTATTTTGAAGCTTTTCAGTTGGTTTTGCTTGTATTTGGAACTGCAGCCAAAATGGTTAGTAGAAAATTGTGGTTCATGTTGTCCAGATTCCACAGCAGTTTTAGGCTTCATATATGCTTTCAGGTAAACCAAGAAATTATTGCTTACAGAGCCTATCAAGCACTTGCTTTCTCTGTCCCTCCACTTGTATATCATTTTGGAGCCTTCAGTAGTCTCTGGCCTTTGATTCTGGTACTCTTTGAGCCTTTCATTTAACTCTTGATACCACACATATGTATTTATCTTTTATCTACTTACCAACTGTAAGGTGTTTTTATGCCCCCGCATCGGATGATGCCGGGGGCATATAGTTTTTCGGTTTTCCGTACGTGCATCCGTGGGTACGTGCGTACGGTTTCCGAATGTACGTCCTTCTGTACGAAAGTGTGTACGTAACGTACGTAATCCTGTTAGACTCAGGTTAAGGTTTTTGTACACGGTAGAACTTGCGCTCATATTTTCCAAACCATACTGTAGATTCGGTTTATATTTAGTATGATGATAGATATAGGTCCAAAGTTTTATTCAGCAATACCCCCACCCATACCCATGACCTCAAGGTCAAGGTCACAAACTTAGAAATTTCTAATGTGTTAGACACAGGTTAAGGTATTTGTACCACGTAGAACTTGAGATCATACTTTCAAAACCATTCAATGGATTTGGTTTATATTTAGTATGATGATAGATATAGGTCCAAAGTTTTATTCAGCAATACCCCCACCCATATCCATGACCTCAAGGTCAAGGTCGTGGACTTTGAAATTTTTAATGTTTAAGACCCAGGTTAAGGTATTTGTACCAGGTAGAACTTGAGCTCATATTTTCCAATCCCTGTATTGAATTTGGTTCATATTCGGTATGATGATACATATAGGTCCAATGGTTTATTCAGCAATACCCCCACCCATACCCATGACCTCAAGGTCAAGGTCACAGACTTAGAAATTTTTAATCTTTAAGACTTCGGTTAAGGTATTTGTACCCAGTTGAACTTGAACTTTTATGATTAATTTGGTTCATATTTGGTTTGATGATAGATGCAGGTCCAAAGTTTTATTCAGTAATACCCCCACCCATGCCTATGACTTCAAGGTCAAGGTCGCAGACATAGAAATTTTCAAATTTAAGTATGTTAATAGCTTATATTTTCCAAACTTTATAATGGATTTGCTTCATATTTGGTATGACAATAGTTGCAGGTCCAAAGTTTCATTGAGCCATACCCCTCCCCCCTTACCTCAAGGTCAAGGTCACAGACATAGAAATTTTTTATATTATAATTTTTGAAATTTCATATTTCCTGAACCATGTGATGGATTTGCTACATATTTTGATTGATGATAGATACAGGTCAAAAGTTTCATTCAGCCATAACTCCACCCTGCCCCATGACCTTAAGGGCCAAGGTTGCAGACTTAGAAATGTTGAATGTTAACATTTGTAAGAGCTCATATTTTCCAAACCATTTGATGGATTGAGTTCCTATTTGGTATGTTGATGGTTATTTTTCCAAGGTTTAATCAGCCATACACCAATCTATGCCAATGACCTAAGGAGTGGGTGGGGGGGGGGGGTGAGGTAGGCTCCTGGGTGGGGGCATTTGTGTTGTATTGACACATTTCTAGTATTTTTATGAATTTACCTATCAAGTGATTTGGACAGCCAATTTTCAATAGATTATCAGTTTGGGCTGACCAACAATTGCTTAGGGATTTGACAGGAAGCAGAGTCACTACACATATCCTGATTTAGACACCAACAATTAGAGTAAATCCAGTAAACGAAGCAAGCATTCAATATTTTACATCTGAACCCATGGTGAATGTTGGCTGGACGTAGAGGGTCCTCCATCCCACTGGTAGTCTGTGCTACCGACCATTCAAAGGCAGTGGTTCTGATGTGGTTCATGTAACACTTTGGCATGTTGTTTTCCCCGCTGTGTGTTACATTGGTTGTGTGTCTCCTTGTTTCACATTTTAATCACCCCTTGTGAGTCAGTGGTTTCTTGCTGTTCAGTCCTCATCGTTGTTTCATCTCTGTGGTTGTTTGATTTTTTGTGCTCACGGAGATGTTGCAATGATGAGTTACGAGGCCTTCATGCGGACTGAACAAAATATTTGTCTAAATCGCGACGGAAGTAAAGGCGAGGATTGTGGCCACGTAAAATCGATTTAAGTCCCCCAGTGGAATTCGTTTCACTGACTGTTCCAAGGCGGTTCTTCTGTCGTGGTTTATTTTTGTTTTGGTCTGTCTTTGCGTGTTTGTATCGCTTATTTTATTTTGTTTTGGATAGCCAATTGGCCATTTCGTGGGAAAGTGACTGTCCTTTTTGCTGTCCGCTACTGATGTTTCCATTAGGGTCTGTTGTTTCATGTTTGTGTTTCTTTCCCGTTGGTGCCTCTGATGGGAGCTGTGGGTTAATTGTATCGAATCCTGATCATTGCCTTCACTTTTATTTGGTCTGTCCTTGCTTTGGCCACATCTTGTGATTGTGGCTTTCCCTGAACCTTTCCATTTAACTTTTGTTAATGGGTTCACAAGTCTGATGTTTGACTTTGGTGCGTTTGTCTTCTATCCTGTTCTATATGAGACCGAGAAGGATGTTACTGTTACAAATGCATTTAGTGCTATGTGTATATACCCGGTAACCATCTATCCTTTCTTTTCATCTTCATCAGACTCACTTGATGCACTCCAAGCGTCTATGGCTGCATCTTCGACGTGGTCTATGTGAGCTCTGTTAGGTTTAGGGTCATTATTTTCTGTATTGTGTCTTAAGTAACCGAGTACAGATGCTATAATGTGCACAACAACCAACTGTGCGCGCCCCATTTCATTCCAGATATGTTCTATAAAGGGTTATCCTTTGGAAGCAAGGAATACACCACAGAACGGGAAAATATGAAGTGTACATGTTTCTGGGCCAGAGTAGCTAGTTTCGGGCAATTATGCCTCATCAATGACCCTCAAATATTTTCAAAATTCCACAACGGAATCAATGATCCCAAAGGATAAGAAAAATATAAACTACACTATGATGTAGGGCAGGGAGACTTTTTACGGCCGCCACACATTCCCACGCATCAGCTGTAGTGACGTTAAATATGTTCTATAAAAGGGGAAGTCTCATTCCAAAGTCGGGAGAAGGCGGCATTGAAACCCACGAATCCTCACATGGAATAAAGTTTGTAGGAACATTGGCCATAAGTGGGCAAAACTGAGTACAATAAAATATTATTTGCTTAATTACCTCGAAGCAGGCTTCACAAAGTAATAAACAAGAGGGCCCAATGGCCCTATATCGCTCACCTGTGTACCAGAAAATCATTAGTGAAGGAGACCACTTGACATTGCTACATACTAAATATCTAAGCTCAGGCAAAGCGGTGTCCATTCTTATAAACCCTACTGGTTTCATTGGGCGACAGGGCTTGAGATGTAATTTCATCTCAATGTCAGGTAAAAGTCCCACAAAATTGGAAGAGACATCTCCAAAATGACCTATACAGTGATGACGGGGATGTAAAACCTCAAATCAAACAAAATCTGTGCCTTATGGTTTTGGCGAAAAAGATTTTTAAGTTTTTTCCAGTATAAGTCTATAGGAGCTAATGAGCCCTGGGGCTTGGCCAATTTTGACCCAAAGGGCACAGTTGGTAGGATTTATGTAGGCGACCATTTTGTGTTGCTATATGCTAAATATCTAAGTTCTGTACTTCATGGTTTCAAAGAAGATGTTTGAAGCTTTTTTCCATTATAAGTTTGTTGGAGTTAAGGGGCCATAGGATTTGGACCCCAGGGGCATGATTGTCAGGATTCATGTAGGCGACCACTCGACATTGCTACATGCTAAATACCTAAGCTCTGGGACTTATGGTTTCAGAGAAGAAGATTTTTGAAGATTTTTTTTCCCAATTTTAAGTTGTTTTTTTGTGTTTTTTGTGTTTTTTTTTTCATTATAAAGGCCCTGTGGTTTCAGAGAAGAAGATTTTTGAAGTTTTTCAAATTGTAAGTCTATGGAAGCTAAAGAGCCCTGGGGTGTGGCCAATTTGGATCCCAGGGGCATAACTGGCAGGATTTATGTAGGTGGCCAGTTGACGTTGCTACATACTAAAACTCTAAGCTCTGGGCATAACGGTTTCATAGAAGAAGATTTTTTAAGTTTTTTTTTCATTATAAGTCTATCGGAGGTGAGGAGCTCAGGCGTGGCCAATTTTGACCCCATGGGCAGGGTTAGCAGGATTAATGAAGCTGGCTATTTTATGTTGCTAGACACTAAATATCTAAGTTCTGTGCTTCACAGTTTCTGAGAAGAAGATTTTTGAAGCTTTTTTTCCATTATGAGTCTTCAGGAGCTGAGGGGCCCAGGGTGTGGCCCATTTGGACCCCAGGGGCATGATAAGCAGGAAATATTTAGGTGACCACTTGCCATTGCTACATGCTAAATATCTAAGCTCTGGGCCCTGTGGTTTCAGAGAAGATGTTTGAAGTTTTTTTTCCATTATGAGTCTATGGGAGCTAAGGGGGTCCCAGGGTGTGTCCCTTTTTGACCCCAGCGGCATGATTGGCAGGATTTATGTAGGTGACCACTTGTCATTGCTACATGCTAAATATCTAAGCTCTAGGCCCTGAGGTTTCAGAGAAGAAGATTTTTGAAGCTTTTTTTCCATTATGTGTCTATGGGAGCTAAGGGGCCCCGGGGCGTGGCCCGTTTGGACCCCACGGGCATGATAGGCAGGATTTATGTGGGTGACCACTTGCCATTGCTACATGCTAAATATCTAAGCTATGGGCCCTGTGGTTTCAGAGAAGAAGATTTTTGAAGCTTTTTTTTCAATAATAAGTCTATAAGACCTAAGGGGCCCTGGGGCGTGGCCCTTTTGGACCCCAGGGGCATGATTGGCAGGAATTATGTAGGTGACCACTGGCCGTTGCTACATGCTAAATATCTAAGCACTGGGTGCTGTGGTTTCAGAGAAGAAGATTTTTTAAGCTTTTTTCCATTATGAGTCTATCGGTACAAAGGGGCCCCGGCGCGTGGCCCATTTGGTACCCAGGGGCATGATTGGCAGGAATTATGTAGGTGACCAATTGCTGTTGCTACATGCTAATTATCTAAACTCTGGGCCCTGTGGTTTCAGAGAAGAAGATTTTTGAAGCTTTTTGTTCCACTATAAGTCTATGGGAGCTAAGGGGCCCCAGGGCATGGTCCATTTGGACCCTAGGGGCATGATTGGCAGGATTTATGTGACCACTTGCTGTTGCTACATGCCAAATATCTAAGCTTTGGGCCCTGTGGCTTCAGAGGAGAAGATTTTTGAAGCTCTTTTCCATTATGAGTCTATAGGAGCTAAAGGGCCCCAGGGCGTGGCCCGTTTGGACCCCAGGGGCATGATTGGCAGGAATTATGTAGGTGACCCCTTGCCATTGCTGCATGCTTAATATCTAAGCTCTGGGCCCTGTGGTTTCCGCGAAGAAGATTTTTGAAGCTTTCTGTTCCATTAAGAGTCTATGGGAGCGAAGGGGCCCTGGGGTGTCGCCCATTTGGAACCCAGGGGCATGATTGGCAGGAATTATGTAGGTGACCACTGGCTGTTGCTACATGCTAAATATCTAAGCTCTGTGCCCTGTGGTTTCAGAGAAGAAGATTTTTGAAGCTTTTTTTCCATTATGAGTCTATGGGAGCTAAGGGGCCCCGGGGTGTGGCCAATTTGGACCCCAGGGGCATGATTGGCAGGAATTATGAAGAAGACCACTTGCTGTTGCAACATGCCAAATATCTAAGCTCTGGGCCCTGTGGTTTTGGAGAAGAAGATTTTTGAAGCTTTTATCCATTATGAGTCTATAGGAGCTAAAGGGCCCCGGGGCGTGGCGCGTTTGGACCCCAGGGGCATGATTGGCAGGAATTATGTAGGTGACCACTTGCCGTTGCTACATGCTAAATATCTAAGCTCTGGGCCCTGTGGTTTCAGAGAAGAAGATTTTTGAAGCTTTTTTTCCAATATGAGTCTAAGGGAGCTAAGTGGCCCCGGGGTGTGGCCAATTTGGACCCCAGGGGCATGATTGGCAGGAATTATGTAGAAAACTACTTGCCGTTGCAACATGTCAAATATCTCAGCTCTGGGCCCTGTGGTTTCAGAGAAGAAGATTTTTGAAGCTTTTATCCATTATGAGTCTATAGGAGCTAAAGGGCCCCGGGGCGTGGCCCGTTTGGACCCCAGGGGCATGATTGGCAGGAATTATGTAGGTGACCACTTGCCGTTGCAACATGCCAAATATCTCAGCTCTTGGCCCTGTGGTTTCAGAGAAGAAGATTTTTGAAGCTTTTATCAATTATGAGTCTATAGGAGCTAAAGGGCCCTGGGGCGTGGCCAATTTGGACCCCAGGGGCATGATTGTCAGGAATTATGTAGGTGACCACTGGCCATTGCTACATGCTAAATATCTAAGCTCTGGGATATGTGGTTTCAGAGAAGAAGATTTTTTAATTTTTTCCCATTGTAAGTCTATGGGAGCTATATGTTACCATAGCAACCAGAATTCCAATCTGATCAGCCAAAAAACCTTATGCAGCCTTTCCCCCTACCTGATGATGCTCCTCATGAAATTTGATCAAGATTGACCATTGGGTATTAGAGATATACTTATTTGAAATTGTTTACGGACGCACGCACGCATGCATGCAAGGACGGACGCACGCACGCACGACGGACGACGGACAAAAAGTGATCACAAAACCTCACCTTGTCACTATGTGACAGGTGAGCTAAAAATGGTGTGTATCTGACACCATATTGAATTTGATATTAATGATACAAATAATAAAAGATTGAAACTTTAAGGTTTCAAATTATTTTCATAACCCGTTATCAACAAAATTGTTAAAACAGATACCTACGGTATGCGTTAGTATACTAAACTGTCATTTTTTTGGACTTTTTGAATAACATTTGTTACAACAATAGCTGAATCAAACAAGAGCTGTCCCCGGACAGCATAGCTCGCCCGTTTCGCGCCTTCAACATAAAAGGTAAAATTACTGAACCATGAAATATAGGTCACACACACCTAGATACATTTTGAGGTCAGTGACCAGGTCGCATGGAACATATATGCCAAATATTACATTTCAGAATCACAATGTGTATGAATTATAAGGCAAAATCAATGAACCATGAAATAGGTCACCCTGACCTAGATATATTTCTATGTCAATCACCTCGTCACATGGAACTTATAATTCAGGACTGAAGTTTCTAAAAAAAAAAAATAGTATTCAATTTTGCAGTCACTGAATCATGAAATTTAGGTCACACTGACCAAGATATAATTTCGAGGTCAATCATGGGGTCACATGGAATAAATAATCCAGGCATGATGTTTCTTCATGAAAAATTATTAAAGATAATAGGCAAATCACTGAACCATGAAATATAGGTCACAGTGACCTAGATATATTTTGAGGTAAATCATGGGGTCACATGGAACTAATAACCCAGGTATGACATTTCTCCATCAATTAGTAATAAAGATAATAGGGAAAATCACTGAACCATGAAATATAGGTCACAATGACCTGGATTTATTTTGTGGTCAATAATCAGCTCACATGGAATAAATTATCCAGGTGTAACATTTCTTCATCAAAAAGTATTCAAGATAATAGACAAAATCACTGAACCATGAAATATAGGTCACAGTGACCTAGACATATTTTGAGGTCAAGCATGGGGTCACATGGGACTAATAACCCAGGTATGACATTTCTCCATCAAATAATATTCAAGATAATAGGCAAAATCACTGGACCATGAAATATCGGTCACACTGACCTAGCTATATTTTGAGGTCAATCATGGGGTCACATGGAACTAACAATGAAGGTATGACATCTCTCCATCAAAAAGTATTCGAGATAAAAGACAAAATCACTGAACCATGAAATATAGGTCACACTGACCTAGTTATATTTTGGGGTCAATTATCTGGTCACATGGAACTCATAATCCAGGTATGACATTTCTGCATCAAATACTATTCGAGATAATAGGCAAAATCATTGAGCCATGAAATATAGGTCACAATGACCTAGATATATTTTGCGGTCAATTATCAGGTCACATGGAACTAATCATCCAGGTATGACATTTCTCCATCAAATAGTATTTGAGATAATAGTCAAAATCACTGAACCATGAAATATAGGTCACAGTGACCTAGATATATTTTGAGGTAAATCATGGGGTCACATGGAACTAATAACCCAGGTATGACATTTCTCCATCAAATAGTAATAAAGATAATAGGGAAAATCACTGAACCATGAAATATAGGTCACAATGACCTGGATTTATTTTGTGGTCAATAATCAGCTCACATGGAATAAATTATCCAGGTGTAACATTTCTTCATCAAAAAGTATTCAAGATAATAGACAAAATCACTGAACCATGAAATATAGGTCACAGTGACCTAGACATATTTTGAGGTCAAGCATGGGGTCACATGGGACTAATAACCCAGGTATGACATTTCTCCATCAAATAATATTCAAGATAATAGGCAAAATCACTGGACCATGAAATATCGGTCACACTGACCTAGCTATATTTTGAGGTCAATCATGGGGTCACATGGAACTAACAATGAAGGTGTGACATCTCTCCATCAAAAAGTATTCGAGATAAAAGACAAAATCACTGAACCATGAAATATAGGTCACACTGACCTAGTTATATTTTGGGGTCAATTATCTGGTCACATGGAACTCATAATCCAGGTATGACATTTCTGCATCAAATACTATTCTAGATAATAGGCAAAATCATTGAGCCATGAAATATAGGTCACAATGACCTAGATATATTTTGCGGTCAATTATCAGGTCACATGGAACTAATCATCCAGGTTAACATTTCTCCATCAAATAGTATTTGAGATAATAGTCAAAATCACTGAACCATGAAATATAGGTCACAGTGACCTAGATATATTTTGAGGTAAATCATGGGGTCACATGGAACTAATAACCCAGGTATGACATTTCTCCATCAAATAGTAATAAAGATAATAGGGAAAATCACTGAACCATGAAATATAGGTCACAATGACCTGGATTTATTTTGTGGTCAATAATCAGCTCACATGGAATAAATTATCCAGGTGTAACATTTCTTCATCAAAAAGTATTCAAGATAATAGACAAAATCACTGAACCATGAAATATAGGTCACAGTGACCTAGACATATTTTGAGGTCAAGCATGGGGTCACATGGGACTAATAACCCAGGTATGACATTTCTCCATCAAATAATATTCAAGATAATAGGCAAAATCACTGGACCATGAAATATCGGTCACACTGACCTAGCTATATTTTGAGGTCAATCATGGGGTCACATGGAACTAACAATGAAGGTATGACATCTCTCCATCAAAAAGTATTCGAGATAAAAGACAAAATCACTGAACCATGAAATATAGGTCACACTGACCTAGTTATATTTTGGGGTCAATTATCTGGTCACATGGAACTCATAATCCAGGTATGACATTTCTGCATCAAATAGTATTCGAGATAATAGGCAAAATCACTGAGCCATGAAATATAGGTCACACTGACCTAGATATATTTTGCGGTCAATTATCAGGTCACATGGAACTAATCATCCAGGTATGACATTTCTTCATCAAATAGTATTTGAGATAATAGTCAAAATCACTGAACCATGAAATATAGGTCACAGTGACCTAGATATATTTTGAGGTCAATCATGGGTTCACATGGAACTAATATCCCAGGTATGGCATTTCTCCAACAAATAGTCTTCAAGATAAAAGGCAAAATCACTGGACCATGAAATATAGGTCACCATGACCTTCACCCTTTTACACTTGAACCAATGTCACTTGGTTGGCTGATGTATAACCAATTCTGTCTATAACTTGTTAGCATAAGGGAAAGGTATACAACAAATTACAAAGTTGTCCTAGATTTTGACCCCTAGCCCCACCCCATCCCAACTCCCAGGCACGAACTAAGGGGGTTGTTGTCTTGGAATCTCAGAAGACACTCCCAGGTATCCAAGTTGTAAATATGAATGCTTTGTGATAAGTGACTGCTGAGATATAAGCATTTCAAAAACTTTAACACAGTATTACATAGGTGTTCTAGATTTTGACCTAGATTTTGACCCCTAGCCCCACCCCATCCCAACTCCCAGGCACGAACCAAGGGGGTTGTTGTCTTGGAATCTCAGAAGACACTCCCAGGTATCCAAGTTGTAAATATGAATACTTTGTGATAAGTGACTGCTGAGATATAAGCATTTCAAAAACTTTAACACAGTATTACATAGGTGTTCTAGATTTTGACCCCAAGCCCCACCCCGGGGCATGACCCCAGGGGTCTGTTATCTTTGAACATCAGAAGACCCTCCCAGGTACTAAAGTTCAAAATATGAGTGCTCTGTGATGAGTGACTGTTGAGATATAAGCATTTAAAAAACTTTAACGCAGTGTGAAGCGCACGCGCACACGCACGCGCACGCCATCCGAGGTGACAACAATAGCTCTCCTTGTACTTCGTACAGGCGAGCTAACAAAGTAAATTATTTGAAACAGCTGTCGAAAACGTGTAAACAGGGCAAATAACTTTTTAACAATAGGACTACTAAATTCTATGTACTTAGTTTATACCAATTTATTTTAGTTTGATTGCCATGAAAGCTTCAAGCTAATTTAATCGCTCTCGAACACACATTTCGGGTGTTATCACGTGCGCAAGTGACAGGCAGTGACTTTTGCTCCACTGCTACCCATTTACACCTGAGTGGAGTGGGGCAGTGCCAAGTTACGTGTCTTGCCCAAGGACACAGCTTGCCTCTGGAGGCCTGATTTGAACCAACAACCTCGCAATTGTAAGTAGAATGCACTAGCCCCTGAGCTATCAAGGCTATTTACTTTATATAGAATGTAAAGTAGAGCAAAATAATAAATATAGAAACTCATGCAAAAGTAAGTGTTGTCATTCAATAAAAGATCAATTTCTTTATTGCTAGACATTTCTGGTGTAATGAATGTGAACAATTATTGTTTCTACCATCAATTGTAGTATGCGCTAGTGCTTACTCTTCACGTGTTTGATTTGTGAAGATGAGTTTACATAAAGCCAAGGAATTTTTGCAGTAGAAATAGCAAAGGGGCGTATGTAAACCACCCATATTACTCAAGTCATTATTTAAAAAGATATTTCCAAATCACCTAAGAGCTTCATTATATCGACAGAAAACCATTGTTTGCTGAGTTTTTGACTGTTTTAAAGAATTCTTTTGCAATATATTTATAGATTTTATATATGACATAAAATGTGACAAAAACGGGATTCAGGGGCAGATAACTCTATAAGTAATTACAGAAAAAAGAAATGCTCATAATTTGGCAATGCCTATGATGTCTTAATTATCCCTGTCGAGTACTTTTGCAATAGCTTTGGAAATAAACTTATGTTGTGGTTTTGCGTAAAGACGGTCAGTAAATTTAGCTGAAATTTAGGTACGACTTTTAAGTGAGTATAGTGGTAAAGTGAAGAATTTTTCCACAATAACATATACATTAGGTTTAACATCTATGAAGGTCTAAACAATAGTAAAAGACCCACTTGCCAGGATGCTTTGTGCTAGAGATAATAGCGTAAGAACCACAGGTCTTTCAATGGGGTAGAATTACCCCACCCACTTTGGTTGCTCATAGAGCCAACAACATTACATCTGTGGGTCTGAAATTTCACCACATTACAGCAAATACATCCTTTGTTGAGTATGCAAAGTTTAAAGAAAATCAAAAGGGGCCATAAAATGGGCCTTATAGGGACTGCTCCTATAACCACACTCTCCTAAAACTCCTGTGGGAGCACTAAGTCAACAAACAATATTTACATTTCCGGTGTAAAGTCTAATGTAAACCTATAGAAAACAATGTAGTTCATACTTCCATGAACGCATTGAGTCACATGATTTTCAGTGACGTCAGTCTAAACCATGGTTCTCTACGGGCATTGGTGACGTCAACGCTGTTCTGCTCTTTGTAGGAGAACAGTAAATGTTTTTTACAGTTTTCAAAATTTGCCCTATAAGCATTTTTTCGCGCAGTGATGAGAGGCAAAGAATGTAAATATAAAAAATAAACTTATTTTTTCTGCTTTTCATGAAAGTATGAACGACAGGGGGTCGCTAGCAAAGTTTACATGAGCCCCTTTGGGGTTCATTTACTTTGTATGTGACCCACTGCGTTCATACTTTCATGAACAGCAGAAAAATAAAATTCATTTTCTTAAATGAATTGGAGGGCAAGGTCACACATGGCTGCTTAATAAAAGTTGTCATTCCTAGACACAAGCTTGTACCAAGTATCCTTTATGAAGCTCTTATAGTTCTTGAGAAATGGACTCGGACATAAGGGGGAATGCTAGGGTTGATGCAATAGTGCATTAAGTCAGTGAACCATGGAATGTACAGTACGTCACAGTCAAATATGGATGTTTGCATTATAATTGCCACCCCTAGATGTAAGTTTGTACCCAATATTGTTAAAATAGCTCTTAAGCTCTTGAAAAATGAACTTAAATATTAGGGTGAATGCAAGTTCACAAAGTCAGTCAACCATGAAATATAGATTAAGTTAAACTATGGATACTCGCATTAAAGTTGGGGGACACATTATCAATGTGGTGGGTGAGTTTTAGTTTTACGTCCCTACAACAGCTAAGGTCATACGGAGACGGGACCTCGGTTTAAAGACTCATCCGAAAGTCAGGAGAAGCCTGGGATCGATCCAGCGATCCCTGGTTTACAAGGCAGGTAGCGTCACCACTGCACCACGGAGGCTTCTCACATTATCAATGTGCTTTCAGTTTAACAAATTCTTTAGGAATATTATAACTTTAAGTAAAATTACCATGACTAGAATCTAGACTATCAGAGCTCTGTGTTGAAGACAACCTCCTCATGCTGTTAGCTCTCCGTAGAACTGCCATTACTGTCCTACAGTACAATGCCTTCGCCAAGGAATCTCTTGTCTTATTGGCCTGAAAATTATATCAACCCTTAGTCTGGTGAACAAGACCAAGCCCTAACTTTGCAAACAGTGTAGATCCAGATCAGGCCATGAGGTTATAAATCTTTTTTTCATGCTCAACTCACTCGAGCATGAAATTTATCCTGCTCATAAATTTTAAAATGCCAACAAATGTTGGCATTTTAAAATTTATGAACAGGATAAATGACATTCTGTGCTGACCTGATTTTTTGTATTTTAATAGTTATGAGCATAAAAATTTTTTTGCTCAGCTGAGTTGAGCATGAAAAAGTTTTATAACCTCGGGGCCTGGGTCCAGTTGATGAAACCCTTATTAGTTTAACAAGCTCGTTAAGGGTCAAATTATCATTACAATAACAAACCCATACGCTAAAATTTTGTCTTATCTCTAGAATTAACATTTTTTAGATGAAAATGTTTGATATTTTTCTTATTTCTGGTCCAAATATAGATTGTGTGTGCTCATTAGAACGGTCAGTGAAGCAGTTCTAACGAGTACCCAAAATCTATGTCTTTGAGCAAAAAATAAGGAAAATAATGAATAGCCCCGTAAACCCAACTATTCTCTATATAAAGTGGGGTTCAGTAGGGTCTTCGTTTCACAGACTTGTTGACCTGATGTTAACTGTTCTAGCAGGCCCAGGTCTTTGATATTTGGTGTGAAGCCTCATCTAGTGGACCTCTATCAGGTACAATATCTCTAATTCTGGTATTTTTGCTGAAAAATTAAAGGTGCATTATTGAGCTACCGGGTCTTCAATTTTTTTTTCTGGTTTTTCTCTTCAATGCATACTCCTTTGTCATGTGTGCACTTTTGGAGCCAAATACAGCTTCAGAACTTTGTGAAAATGGTCGTTTTCATTCGTGTTTACCCTTCGATCTGAACATGTGTTCGTAATTTCTGTTCTAAAAATAAATCTGTCACTTTACACATTCATGGCGACAGTATCGTCTCTTAGTGTCGTTTCTTATGGCATGGTATTCAACGTCATATTTCTTCCGATTCAGGCATGGCCTAAGCAAACAAGGCCAAAAATGAACGTCGCATAACGTCATATATGGGGATTCTATTTTTGTCACGAACTAAAAATAGATCTAACTAGTGTGCGAAACCTAGTTAGGGAATCCCTCTCAAACTCGTTTACCTGTCACCACAATTGTTGGCATTTTTGCATAAAATGCATTCATTTGTATTGTTTTAAAGAAAAATACCGGCTATATGTATTTTATTTTTGGAAGCATTTTTTCCAGATAGCTCAATAATGCACCTTTAAGAGTAAACTCAGAAAAAAAATGAGTAAAAACTACCCATTGTTTTTCAGCAAAAATATTAGTATATTTACCATATTAAATAATCAACATTTTAACAATTTGTTAACAATGTCATTTGTTTTGAACAACTGGCACTAGATGGCTTCTGAAGAAGCTGTCTGATCAGGATCTACACTGTTTGTCTTTCAGGGGTTTTTTTTCATCGTTTTGGTTTCATGGTCCTATCATGTTTATTTCACTTGTTTCGAGATATCCTTGATCAGAGGATGGTGAAAAACTATTCAGTTTGTGAATTTGAGCAAACATATTATACCAAGTAATTTGCTTGGTTGACAGTCAGATATGGGTGTGGCACATTAATTTATTCAGCAGGGTAAGTATCAATGTTTAATATAACCAACTGAACAGAACAAGGAGATGCAGAAGAGCTGCTGTAGGGGAAAAAACATTCTTGCACACCAGACAAGGAAATCCATGATTTTACCCTGGGATAGAAATTTATGTTCTGACCCTGGTGTTCCGACCCCAAATCGAATATAATCGCGTGTTTCATAAATGCACTGGTTGATTACAACCTCATGCTTGTCGTCGTCATGCGTGACGTCACTAAACATTCCTGTTGTGTCATCACAGAATGGCGGATGTCGGTAACCGAAGTGACAGCAGCATTAAAATTCGCAATAGAAATGGAAGGTATCCAAGAAAAAGAATCCTATATGGGTGTGAGGGGTGGATGGAAAAATCCGTCCCTCGGGATCACTGTCCTGCATCACTCGGCAAGCCTCGTGATGCCGGACAGTGACCCTCGGGTCGGATTTTTCCATCCTACCCTCACACCCATATAAGATTCTTATATTCCTGAACTCAATTTTAACCCTTGTCCTGCTGAACATTCATATATGCCACACCCACTACCGATTATCTACCAATCAGATTACTTGATGCAAATTATTGCAACAAATTCACAATCTGAATGGCAAACAATGTAGATTCGTCAGAAGCCATCTGATCTGGATCTTCATTGTTTGGAAAATAAGACATATCCGGGCTCAGCAGGACAAGGGTTAATACAAGATTTATGGATTACATGCTTCTGCATTTAATTCCTGTCCTGTTGAGTAAATTAATTTAGAAATATAAATCTGAATTTCAACCAGTCAAATTACTTGATGTAATTTATGCCTACAAATTCAAGAAATGAATACCAAACAGTGTAAATACTGATCAGATGGCTTCTTCAGAATCTCACTGTTTGCAAAAAGGCAGAGCATAATTATGCTGGTTCAGCATTACAAGGGTCAAGTTAGAGACAGATGTGGCAAAATGTGTTGTGTTTTTAACATAAATCTTCCTAACAAATAACACAGCCAACCCTGTGTGACACAGCCAACCCTCTAATACTAGAGAAAGTGCCCAGTGGGGCACGTATACCCCCGACCAGTGCCATCCCCTTTTAGTGGAAATGAAAATTTGTTTGTAGCATTGAACCTTTCCATATAAACTTTCCATTTAGTCCACTGAGAATAACTATTGCATTTCAACAAATATAGTATAATTTATCATATCCAAAGATGAAACTGCTTGTCTTTGCTGAATAATAAAAATTCAAAGTTTGTTGCAATTTGTAACAATTTCAACTGGAAACAACAAACATAGAATAGGCTGTCATAGAACATTTGCTGAATTAAAGCAATGCATTTTTTATTACTACTTGCATTTATTATAGTCTGCATTTCAAGAGAAAATATTATGCAAAATTTAACAGTTCTAGTCGCTGTTGTTTCTAAGATCACAAGGACCAATATACATGTATAAACTGACAAATCTGACAAGGCTCACAGCATAAAGAAACAACAAAGTAACTAATAATGAACAGATGGAAAGACAAAAACTATAACCTTTGATAAACTTTGTATACAAGGAGTATAATGAAAACAGTTATCAAATCCTGTACCATATACTATTATGTGATGTATACATGTGACATTATTCTAATAAATATTGTTTAAACCTAAACAGTTAACACAAAACTTGGAGGTGATCAAAATGTGCAAGTCCTTATTATTGACCCATAGCCCCACCCGGGGGCTTGACACAGGAGCTTAGATATTCCATATGAAAGTTAATACTATAGCTATATTCTGTACCAAATATAAAGAGAATCTAACATTAGGTTACAGAGATATAAGCAATCAAAAGGGTTTAACACAAAACTTCGACATAAAAGTTGACAAACTGACGGACAGCCCACCCAGGGGCTTGACCTAGGGGCTTAGATACTCCATATGAAAGGTTATGCTATAGAGATATCCTTTACCAAATATGAAAAGAATCTAACATGTAGTTACTGAGATATGAGCAATCAAAAAGGTTTAACACAAAACATTGACGTAAATATTGATGAACGGACTGACGGGTGGACAGCCCACCCAGGGGCTTGACCCGTGAGCTAAGATATTCTAAATGAAAGGTAATGCTATAGAGATATCCTGTACCCAATATGAAGAGAATCAAACATGTGGTGACAGAGATATGAGCAATCAAAAAGGTTTAACACAAAACTTTGACGTAAAAGTTGACAAACGGACGGACAGCCCACCCAGGGGCTTGACCCAGGGGCTTATATATTCCCTATGAAAGGTAATGCTATAGAGATATCCTGTTCCAAATATGAGGAGAATCCAACATGTGGTGACAGAGATATTAGCAATCAAAAAGGTTTAACACAAAACTTTGACGTAAAAGTTGACAAACGGAGGGACAGCCCACCCAGGGGCTTGACCCAGGGGCTTGGATATTCCATATGAAAGGTAATGCTATAGAGATATCCTTTACCAAATATGAAGAGAATCTAACATATGGTTACAGAGATATGAGCAATCAAAAAGGTTTAACACAAAACTTTGACATAAAAGTAGATGAACAGACAGACGGACAGACATACAGCCCACCCAGGGGCTTGACCACGGGGCTTAGATACTCCATATGAAAGGTAATGCTATAGAGATATCCTTTACCAAACATGAAGAGAATGTAACATGTGGTTACAAAGATATCAGCAATGAAAAAGGTTTAACGAAAAACTTTGACGTAAAGGTTGACGAACGGCGGGACGGACGGAAGTACGAACGAACGAACTAACTAACTAACTAACTAACGAACGAACGAACGAACCAACGAACGGACGGAAAGACGAAAACTATATACCCCCTGACATACTTCGTATGCCGGGGGTATAATAATAAGAAATATCACATTATGATAACACACCCGTGCAACAGAGTGCATTTTTCACATCACTAGAATGGCTACTTTTCTGATGAAAACCAATGATATTTTTCTTATTGATACTTCAAACATAGGTTGTGGGTGCTCGTTAGAACCGCCTCATTGAGGCGGTTCTAATCAGCACCCATAGTTGTTTTTTGTTTGATTTGAGGTTTAACATCCCTGTCAACACTGTAAAGGTCATTTTGGAGACATTGCTTCCAATTTTGTGGGACTTTTACCCGACATTGAGATGAAATGACATCTCAAGCCCTGTCGCCCAATGAAACAAGCACCCATAACCTACATCTTGGAGCAGAAATAAGAAAAACTAGAGATGTCAGTGAAACTGACTAGGGCCCCGGCAGCGCTATCAGAAATTTGTGGACGGACAGACGGACAGACAGACAGACGGACAGACAGAGTGATTACTATAGGGCACCCACACTTTCAGTGCGGGGCCCAATAATGTTTACCCCTGTAAACCCCAGTTATCTTTATATAAAGTGGGGTATAGAGGGCTGTTCATTACACAGACTTGTTAATGTGATGTGTTTCCATAATTATATAATTGTACAGTTTTTGGCTTCCCCTCTAAAATCTGTGAAATTTAATTATGAGGTTTCATTACGATAACAAGCCGTGCGACATTGTGCATTTTTTTTTAATTTCCAAAAACTGTGATATATGTCTTATTTATAGTGCAATCATAGGTTGTGGGTGCTCGTTAGAACCATCTCATTCACGCAGCTCTAACCCACAACCTAGGTCTTGGAGCATAAAATAAGAAAAATAATGTACACCCCCTGAAACCCAGTTTTCGCTCAAAGGGGGTGTTCATTTCACAGATTAG
Source organism: Lucinisca nassula (assembly GCA_963580285.1). Taxonomy (NCBI): domain Eukaryota; kingdom Metazoa; phylum Mollusca; class Bivalvia; order Lucinida; family Lucinidae; genus Lucinisca; species Lucinisca nassula. Next base: position 27,648,439 of record OY757011.1, on the reverse strand, counting down.
TTCACATTATATTTAACCCATTTTGTACCAGCAACCCCAAAATGGGTATTCTACAAACAGTGCAGGCCCAGATCTGATCAGGGCCTACACTGTTTGCAAAAATTTCAGCCATTTTCCAAATCAAATTTTGAAGAAAACCACAACCTGACACACATTTATTTTGGAATGGACTCCTGGTATATATAAGGTGGAAGATTCCATTTGGTACAAAAAGGGTTTAAACTTGTTACATTACTTACAGTAGAGACATCAGCAAAGGACTTGCAGGACTGACCCTTCATATTCCTGGTCTTCGTTGTGAAGCCTCTATACAGCGACACTCCTGACACACCTAGTAATGCTGCTACTGCTTTGATTTCTGTGAGAAAATAAGAACATTACGAAAACATACCAGTGTGACTGCAATTTTTTTCATCTCCAAAAATGGCTTCTTTTCTGATGAACATCCGTGATTTTTTTTCCTAACAAGTACATGTATTTATACTGCAAACATAGGTTGTGGGTGCTTGTTAGAACTGCCTCATTGAGGCAGTTCTAATAAGTATCCACAACCTATGTCTATACCCCCATAAACCCCAGTTTTCTCTGTATAAAGTGGGGTTTACGGGATGTTCATTTCACGGGCTTGTTCATGTGATGACATGATATGGGTTTCTGTTGCAGATGGGCATTTCCAACACGAGAAGTGATCATGCTGAGAAGAATTAAGGCTGTGCTAAGGTTCGGCTCAGCATGGTCATCCCGAGGGTTGGAAACAACCATGTACAAAACAACCATGTAAGATTCTTTTTCTTGCACAACACCACAGAAATTTTCATTTTACTCCATTTTAATGTTGTTGTTTTTTTCGCGCACTATACTTATGTAATTTGCCTGGGTAAGAGCACCAGGTTAAGAACAGGATTTCTACCCCAGGCTAAAGCTACGGATTTGCTTGTCTGGTGGGCAAGAATACAAGAATCTTACATGGGTGTGAGGGGTAGATGGAAAAATCCGTCCCAAGTGTCATTGTGCAGCACCAAAAGGCTTGCCAAGTGATGCCAGACAGTGACCCCAAGGGACGGATTTTTCTATCCACCTCTCAACCCATGTAGGATTCTTTTTCTTGCATACCTTCCATTTCTGAGCATGGGTTTTTAATACTACAGTTCCTTCAGTTGCCGACGTTCGCCATATTGTGATGACACTACAGTGATATGTAGTGATGTCACGTAATGTGCTGTGATGTCAACATTATCGACGGCGCATATGAGGTCATATTCAACCAGTGCATTAATCAAACATACGAGAATATTCGATTATGGGTAAGAACACCAGGGTTAGAACAGAATTTCTAACTCAGGCTAAAACCACGGATTTCCTCATCTTGTGTGCAAGAAACAATGATTCAGAATACAATGTAATCAGCAACCAGTGTAAGATAGCATAGCAGGCATGTTGCTGCAATCACAGCATTTTTTCTGGTTAATACATACATACTAACAAGAATATATTAGACACATATTTTAAGTGCATAATTATCTGTCAAAACTGAACATTATCTTCTTAACAGGATGGAAGATGCAGTACAAAGAGGGAGAGGGTATTGTTGAGTGAACAAGGTTGTTGAAATAATATTCAGTGTGTAAAGTACATAGTAAAAAGGTTAGTTTTCTGCATGTCTCAGCTGATAGGTACCTCTAAGAATGCATTCACAATATAACATGATACAGTGATTATTTTGTTAAACATCCCTGTAAAAAAACTGATCCTACCTAGAAAGATAGTTAAACTTTAGTCCTGTTAGTACTCTATTCATTATAACACTGTTTTGATTATAACATGGCCAGGTCTTGCCTCCCGGATCGCCATTTTACTATAATTTCTATATAAAAATATCTTTTGATATCACAGGTCACTTTTAACATGGTCCTGTTCTATGCACCTCAAACATAGCGTTATAAGGGGACTGTCCTGCACCATTGTTCTGCTGATCACAACTCTTACCTTTGCAAACAGTGTAGATCGAGATCAAATGGCTTCTGAATAAATCTGTCATTCAGTTTGTGAATTTGAATGAATATATTACATCAAGTAATTCGACTGGCTGATAGTCAGAAATGGGTGTGTCCGTCCAAATTAATTCATTCATCAGGACAAGGGTTTAATATTCATACAACTATGATCTGGAAGGGCAGTTAGCTAATATGATACATACTTTAATACCATAATTACCCTTAGTATTGGGATAGATAGGCCTGAGCAGTGAGCAAACAGTGCAGACTCAGATCAGACAGCTCCTGAAGGAGCAGTCTGATCAGGGTCTACACTGTTTGCCATTCCGTCTGCACCTTTTGGACTCCTTGCTGGATTGAGAAACAAACTTGTTAAACTTTTAGGAAATTTCATCAAGCCCTCACGGTGTCCAAATATTTTAGATTTTTATGGTTTTGTTCTGTTTGTTTCATTTGAGGTTAAAGTCCCCATCAACACTGTGTGTGTCATTTTGAAGACGGTGCTTCCAATTGTGTGGGACTTTTACCCGTCATTGAGATGAAATGACATCTCAAGCCCTGTTGCCCAATGAAATCAATAGGGTTTATAAGCATGGACGGACCGACTCGCATGGCTTTTCCTGGGCAGGGCTTAGATTCTCTAAGCGGTTTACCAGCATTAATGTGCGGTCGTTTTCAGCTCTGCGTGGAAGCATCATGCAGCCTATCTATTTATTCAAGACCTGATGGGTGGGGGCCCAGATTTTTATGGTACACTGCGAATTTTCTTGCCATCATCAGGTCAACAAGTCCATGTAATGTAACCACTGTAAATGACACTTTATAAAGAGAAAACTTCAGGCAAGCTAAAACAGTATTACCATGATTGGTTGTGAGGTCTAACTCTAGTCCTGATCCCTGTACAAACTTTATATTGCCCAGTAGTAATACAGCTGACATCACCCGCATAACATCAGAGAATGGTATGCCTAATACTGAGAGAGATTTCTGAAAAAAAAATCAGTTCAAGGAATAATGGCATACCATAGCAATTATCACAATCACTAGGGACAAGAAAACTAATTTAGGACTTACCGGTGTCATATAATATTTTGACCCGCCTAAAAAGTGACCCGTGGGTCATAATATTATGACCCGCGGGTCAATATATTATTATAATATTTTGACCCCCCCTATAATATTTTGACCCCCCTCCCTAACTTCACAAAAGTTACATTTAAACGACCAAATATGGTGAGGTAACTGTTAAGCAGTAAAACTATGACAATTGTGGTGGTTTTTCCTGCTGATTTTTACACTTGGGCAGTGTCTGAGGGGTGGGGTGGGATAGTTCTAGATCTGAAAATCTAAGCAAGAATAATGACTATAATATATAAGAAAGGGCAATCATGTTTAAAGGGAAATGGCTAAAAAGCAGCAAAAAAGATAAAAAATAACAGAAAAAAACCACATGACTAAAATGGTATTGAGAGAACCAGCCTATGCACGTGTGTGGGGGGGGGGGGGGTTCAAATTATTATAGCTATAATAAAATGATCCACCCTTTTTATCTTTTATTGATATACTGGTATTTGAGTTCATTCAATTAATTAAACTTTTCATTGAATTAGATGGCTTGTAATACACTAGATTCAGTAAGGTTCAGTATGTGGGAGGGGTTGTTACTTAATGACTTGAAATAAGGGGGGGGGTCAAATTATTATAGCTATGATAAAATGACCCACCCTTACTATTTGTAATTAGTGTACTGGTATTTGAGTTCACACAGTTAAATTAAAACTTAAATTGCTTTATATGGCTAGAAATAGACTATATTCAGTAAGGTTCAGTATGTGGGAGGGGTTGTTACTTAATGACTTGAGGCGGGGGGGGGGGGGTCAAATTATTATAGCTATAATAAAATGACCAACCCTTACTATTTGTAATTAGTGTACTGGTATTTGAGTTCACACAGTTAAATTAAAACTTATATTGCTTTATATGGCTAGAAATAGACTATATTCAGTAAGGTTCAGTATGTGGGAGGGGTTGTTACTTAATGACTTGAATTTGGGGGAGGGTCAAATTATTATAGCTATAATAAAATGACCCACCCTTATTATCTGTTATTGATATACTGGTATTTGAGTTCACTCAATAGATTAAACTTTTAATTGAATTAGATGGCTTGTAATACACTAGATTCAGTAAGGTTCATTTTCTTGGTTGAAAAAAATACTAGGTGGGGGGGTCATTTTATCATTGGTATATTTTGACCCCCCCCCCCCCCCCCCCACATTTCATCAACAGTTCAACGTTCAATAGTCATGATTATCCTGTTGTTATAATTAAGTTAATTAGAAATAATCTACTGCTATATCCCCTTTTCTTTACATTATTTTGAGCCCAATTCCTTGGTTGAAAAGGATACATGGTGTGGGGGTCATTTTATTATGGGTATAATATTTTGACCCCCCCCCCCCCCCCCCTACATTTCATCAACAGTTCAACGTTCAATTGTCATGATTATCCTGTTGTTTTAACCAAGTTAATTAGAAATAATCTACTGCTATATCCCCTTTTCTTTACATTATTTTGAGTCCATTTCCTTGGTTGAAAAAGATACTTGCTGTGGGGGGTCATTTTATTATGGGTATAATATTTTGACCCCCCCCCCCCCCTACATTTAATCAACAGTTCAACATTCAATAGTCATGATTATTCTGCTGTTTTAATCCAGTTAATTAGAAATAATCTACTGCTATATCCCCTTTTCTTTACATTATTTTGACTCCATTTTCTTTGTTGAAAAAGATACTTGGGGGGGGGGGGGGGGGGGGGGGCATTTTATTATGGGTGTAATATTTTGACCCCCCCCCCCCCCCCCTCCTCTAAGCAGCAACACCCATTTCAAATGAGAATATTATTCTTCATTATCTTGTTAAATGTGATATAATGATGATAATGATATTATTGTCCTGTACTTTGTAAATTGTACTGGGTGGGGGGGTTCATTTTATTATAGCTATAATATTTTGACCCCCCCCCCCCCCCTTTCTTGGCAGCAACACCCATTTCAAAAGAGAATATTATTCTGCATTAATTTTGTCAAATGTGAAATAATCTATTGATATTATTGTCCAGTACTATTATTTTGAGTCCATTTCCTTAGTTGAAAAAAGATATGTATAGGGGGGGGGGGGGGGGGGGTCATTTTATTATAGCTATAATATTTTGACCCCCCCCTACCCATGTTGTCAGATCTGCAATAGACTCCTTGCAATACCCATTTCTTATCTTGTCAATACCTATTTATCGATAAAAGTCCACTTCTGATTTATTTTGCTGAAGTTTTAGGGGTGGGTCAAAATATTATAGGGGGGGTCAAAATATTACTGTAATATATTGACCCGCGGGTCAAAATATTACACGGGTCAAAATATTATCTGACACCGGTACTTTTTCCTATTTTCTCAAAAACGCATGTTGTGGGTACTCATCAACATCGCCTGAATGGGGCAATTCTAACAAGTACCCACAACATAACTTCTTTTAAACAAGAATTTCTCCAAAGGCTATGTTGCCCCTGTATCAACATGAAGATTTAGGTGAATGCTAGGCACGTTGTAAATGTTGACAGCTTGACAAATGTATACAGAAAACCAGGCTCCTATATTGTGTCATGCGGGCCTCCATGGCCTAGTGGTTAAGAGCGCTGCCTCTTAATCATTAGGTCTCTCACCGCTGTGGTTCGAGCCTGGCTCGGGTCACATGTGAGACGCCAAGTTCTGCAACGGAAGGTCAGGTGGTTTTTCTCCGGGTACTCCGGTTTTCGCCCACCTTTGATTAACGATCGGCTCGATATGAGTGAAATAATCTTGAAAGGGCCGTAAAACCTAAACAAACAAAAAATTAAAAAAAATTGTGCCATGCATCACGAAAACATTGCGCCTAAAATGGCTTTGTGGGTGAAAGCCCAATGCTCTTACCAGAGCCAAAGATTCAACTCCCTGACGCAGTTGTCAGAAAGTGGTTATAAACTTATGAGCTATGCATACAATCTACCAAGGCAGATAACTTAGGGAGGAAATGCAGTCCGTAACACACACCCTCTTCAAGGAAGTCATCATTTATAATGATGTAAAGATAATTTTGCCACGAAGCCATTTTTGGTGCAATAAAGTCTGATCCTGGAAGAGCTCCCATCTTAAAATATGAAAGCTTAACAAAGGAAAGAAGCAAGAATAAAATCCAGCCTATGGTGGGATTCGAACCCGGGCCGCTTGGGTGAAAGTCCAGTGCTTTAACCACTGAGCCAAAGAGTTGATTCCCCGATGCAGTTGTCAGAGCTATAACCTATAAGCTATGAAAACAATCTACCAAGGTAGATACACCACAACCTCGTTATAACACTGTTCGTTATAACACAGTTATGGATATAACACAGTTCAAAGATGGATCCCAAAAATGTATAGATTATATAGAAAAATGACCATAAATGGTCATTTTTCTATATAATCTATACATTTTTGTTTGGATATAACAAAGTTGTTTAACTAAAATTGTTTCTGCTTTGGACACCATTAAAAGTGTTATAAAGAGGTTAAGGTGTAATTGAAGGGAGAAAATGCGGTCCCTTTGGGGCTTCTTACCTTCCAATCGTCAAATCTCTGTTTGTCCGATGCCTCATGTTGCTCAATGTTTCCTGAACTGAGGTAGTTAAGATTATGTGGAGAATAGCCAGTCAAATGCATCTTCACTGTAGGAGACAAAGATAGAAAGTAAAATTAGAAATGCATCCATAGGACACGGATGCCCCCGCCTGAAAATATGACTATGTTCGTATTCATCCATAGAAAGTTATTGACTGTGTTTAAGTTTTGGGCCCTTTTTTCACATTTGACCGCTAAGTATGACCTTGACGTTGGAGGTAAGGACCTTGGTTTTGTGTGAGGCAGATTGCATCATGATGATGGCCAACATTTCTGCCAAGTAATTTCAAAATCCATCCAGAGATAGGAAAGTTATTGACTGCGTTTAAGTTTCGGACCATTTTTTTATCTTTGACCTCTAAGTATGACCTTGACCTTGGAGGTACAGATCTGGGTTTGCATGTGACACATCGTCTCATGATGGTTAACATTTCTTCAAAGTAATTTCAAAATCCATCCAGAAATAAGAAAGTTATTGACTGTGTTTAAGTTTTGGACCCTTTTTTTTAACTTTGACCTCTAAGTATGACCTTGATCTTGGAGGTACGGACCTGGGTTTTGCATGTGACACGTCGTCTCATGATGGTTAACATTTCTGCTGAGTAATTTTAAAACCCATCAAGAAATAAGGAAGTTATTGACTGTGTTTAAGTTTCGTTCGCACCGATGGACGGACGGACAGACAGGGGCAACGCTATATGCCCTTTCCATCATTCTTCGAATGGCGGGGGCATAACAAGACATGTCACCTGACAAGGTAGCTTGCCTACTCATGCACAGTATTTCTGAGTCAGTTTTGTTTGACTGTAAAGGACATTTTGGAGACGTTGCTTCCAATTTTGTTGGACTTTTACCCGACCTTGAGATGAAATGACATCTCAAGCCCTGCCGCCCAATGAACCAATAGGATTTATTAACATGGACACGCCGACTCGCACTGCTTTGCCTGGGCAGGCTTAGATCCTCTAAGCGGTTTACCAGTACTCGTGTGCGGGTTGGTTTTAGCTCTGCGTGGAAGCATCATGCAGCCCATCTATTTCTTCAAGCCTCGATGGGTGGGGGCCGATTCCAAGTCAGTACCTCGACTTTAACTCTTATCATTATGATAATACACCCTTGTGACATAATGCTTTTTCACATCTCCAAAATGGCTACTTTTCAGATGAAATTCTGTGATATTTTTGTTATTTTTACTTCAAACATCAGATTCAGGGGGCATACTCATAAAATGCAGCATTATATTAAGACTAATTCATCATCTTTTACAATCATATTTAAAAGAATTTAGTTTTTGTCTCCAGCCAATGTTGTCTTGTATGAGCCTACTGTACTAGGGGCCGTCTAAAAAGACCACTTTTGAACAGGTCTAAAGGTGGTCTGAATATAGAAATTTTACATATGAGCCGACGCATAACGAAGCCTACAATAAGACCTGTGCCACCAGCACAGACTCAAATCAACCTATGCACCCATCCACTATGACAAGACCTTTTGCTTATGTCTCTTTGCATAAATATTAGCCTCTAGTAGGTACATGCGATCAGTGAAGACTCTGATCAGACTCTGCAAATGAGCAGGCTGATCTGAGTCTTCGCTGGTCGCTCAAGACTTCATGTAGATTTTGTCATGATTTTGCCATGCGCTGGCTCTTTTGTCTTCATACACTGTTACATCTTTCACAGACAAAAGGTACAGTTAGGTGCATAGAACATAGATTATTACAGGAAAAACTAACAATGGGTAAAGATTTGCACTCCTTCTTTGCCAAATCCTACCTTTTTCCTCAGGTGATAGTCCAGCCATCATCTGGTAGAAAATGTGAAAGTTTTTCTCATGTCTGTCAACATTTGTGATTCTGTTCTGTAAGAAGAGAGAATTCATTGCCAAACAGAGAACAAAGCCACATATGAATGAAAGTCTAAGAAGTAAAACTGAGCTCTAGATAGCTCTAGATAAGAGGGAGTAAAGGGTATTTCAGCAAATGAATTTTTGAAAATCAGCATTGAAATTTAATTTTATGAGTAAAATACTCAATGCAAGTTTGGATTTCAGCATTAAAATCAAATTCAGAGGGTAATGATTTTAAGTGTACTTTACATAAATCACTGATTCTTCACACTGATTCTTTTGTAGCAGAATGGGTTATCACTGAATGGTGTGTGTATCGCTTATATTATTTTGTTCTGGAGAGCCAATTGGCTATTTTGTGGGAAAGTAACTGTCTTTTCTGCTATTGATGTTTCCATTAGGGTCTAGTTATTTCATGTTTGTGTTTCTTTCCCTTTGGTGTCTCTGATGGGAGCCGTGGGTTAATTGTATCGATTCCTGATCATTGTCTTCACTTCTATTTTTAATGACAGGTTCTATCTGTCATCTCTAGCTATCCTGCGTGTTGTAAAGTAGTTCCGGCTTTCTTACGGGATTCTTCCGGCTTTGACCGCCAAAGAAATATGAGTCCGCACAAAAATGTAGTCTGGTAAGGCGCAGTTATCAAAATTGTACATCCTATAATCGCAATACAAACTTTTGAAGCAGACGACTTGACGGTTTTATCTTACCTTTCAGAGAATATATTCAGCACTTCATATGAATCAGCTGCATCATGCGAGACTGTATACCTAGATCAATGCGGCATCTGCTTAGACGTCTACTGAGGTTTTACACTGTTTTCTAACAGTGCTGTCAATATTTAATTCTTAAAGACCAGCCGGTCAGCTGCAGACCAGAATATTAATGGGTTTTCCGACATTCGAGGTCAAGTCTAGGTCAGTTACAACTAGGTGTATATCAGACTTTGCGAGAAAGGCTGTCCCGTTCAACCCTGGAATATGGTACAGATACCTATGCAAACAGTGTAGGTCCTGTGATATAATTCTAGGTGCCATATTTAGCAGAATGGACGAGCCCAACTTCAGTGATGGAAGAGTACACTCCAGAAAATCAAGGCAGTGAATAAATCAAAGCACTGACAACACTCATGCCGATTGTCTCTAAATGCAGGCTGGTCATGGACGAGGACTTGGACTGATCCGTTTAAACTTAACGGAAGTTTAGTAACTGATGCAAATAAAATGTAGAACAAGATCAGTACCGTGTTCTGGCGTTTGATCTTAGTCTACATTGTTTGCAAGATCGAACATTTTTTCAAGTGCAGATTTTACAGATAACACTTACATGTAACCAAGACTGACAAACGACCCGGCTATGTTTGGGATGATTGTTTGGCATTCGACCCGAAGTTACTAATAAAAAAAAAAGCGATTCAGAGCTAACGTCTACGTGACTATCACTGACTTCTCAGAATAACCTTTTTCTTGCAGAAAATAGCTGCAGTGAGATCAGGGTATTCCATAAGACTGAAGAGGGTCAACCTGAAATCATAGGGTGAGCTTGGCAAACAGTGTAGACCAAGTTCGGACGCTGCAGAACGCGCTTCTTATCAAAATCTTCACTATTTGTTTGGAATTTTAGAGTTAAATTAAACAGTTAAATCTCGGCCCAGGACTTTTACCCCAACACTTTCGGTGCTTTGATTTTGAAACCATACGATTGCATGATTACAACACGCTTAGGCACCATGCCCTTAAGCTAAAAGGTTAAATCAATCAACCGTGACGTATGGTTACCAGTCCGCCACGATCCTGTGTTTTGTATTGTTTGATTTGAGGTTTAACGTCCCCGTGAACACTGTATAGGTCATTTTGGAGACGTTGCTTCCAATTTCGTGGGACTTTTACCCAACACTGAGCTGAAATGACATCTCAAGCCCTGCCGCCCAATCAAAACCAATAGGGTTTATATGCATGGACGGTCCGACTTTCACCTCTTTGCCTGGGCAGGCTTAGATCCTCTAAGCAGATTACCAGTACTCGTGTGCGGGTCGGTTTCAGCTCTGCGTGGAAGCATCATGCAGCCCATCTATTTCTTTAAGCCCCGATGGGCGGAGGCCAACGATCCTGTGTACCACCTTCACACCAGCACTGATAGAAACCACATGTTCAGGATCAAACTTTTGATGTGTGATGTAAGGTCGTGCCTAGAAAAGAAGAAATTGTATTTTGTTCTCAAAAAGCATCAAGTGAGAACGTATTGCAACATTTTTCATTGAACCCTGGACAGTTAGAGTGAGTGTTTGAGTTTTACGTCCCACCAACAGCTAAGGTTATACGGAGACGATACCTCGGTTTAAAGACACATCCGAAAGTCTGGAGAAGTCCGGGATCGGTCCTGCGATCCCTGGTTTACAAGGCGAGTAGCATAACCACTACACCACGGAGGCTTCTAATGGACAGTTAGAAGCTGGTCGGAAAGCGGATGACGTTGACTCTGATTTTAGGTGCCACATGTAAGTAATCTATTTGTCTGTTGGAGCGACATCTTACTATCAACAGAAGACGCTAGTGGACGTCGGCGTAGCGGAAGATCGACGTCAGTGCGTCAAGATCGATTCATCCGACAGACGCATATGCGAAGCAGATTTCCGCCGGCATCTGCTACACTGTACCTGTAGATAAACAAAGTGTTTCAACTACCGACTAATAAGCACTGACACTGTTCGTCGCCCTTATGCGATGCACTTTTGAGAGCTAGACGTCCCTGTCCTGACCAAAATTAAGACGTCGACACAATACGGAACACTTACGCTGGTGCATGAAATACATACATGTATATTGGCGTCTATGCGACTCGCGTGATATGCGTTTCAGTGACACATCGCACTTCAGCGTGAATCACGCCGATTGTCGTTTCGGGATGTTTCGACACATGGGTGTAAGGTATGTCGAGGCGACGTGTGCGTAATAGAGCATGACATATCGGATGGAATAAGCGAAATGGTATGTCGAGCTATTGTAGCTAGCGACATTAAGAACATTCAAGATCATGGCTGAGACGTTAACAGCGTGACGTTACATCAATCAAGTGCGTCGGCCTCACGTGGTTCCATTTATTTCCGGGATATCTAATCCAGCAGGATTACGCGCGTGTTTATAGTGCTGTTCTTACTCAAAAATGTCTTCAAGCCAATGGAATTCATGTACTGGACTGATCAGCCTTTCTCCTCCGATCTCTTTGTGAAAAAAATAGATTATCTTTTTTTTGGGGGGTGGGGGTGGGGGGTGAGGTATCCACAACCGACCAGACAAAATGTTACTGATTGCCAGTAGTATTGTTAAAACTTGAATTTTAATGTTTGGTTTTGAAAACCTAAATAGTTTCTTTCCAAAAGTTGAAACATCGAATGGCATTTCATGATACCACTGGTGTATAGACATCTACAAACATATCATACAATGGAATTTGCAGAACTACTTTTCTAAATTTTAAGATCTTTTTAGAAAGGTTGTCTATAAGTTTTCACAGTGTTTTGATTTTCTCATAGAATCTGTCATTTCAGTGCCTTTGGCGCTTTGATTTAACCATGGACAGATGACAAATTTATGCATTCTAGGTTTTGTTGTTTTTCAGAGAAAAGAAAGCTTGGAAATGCCATGCTTTCTTTTCACTAACAGAATTTTGTAAGGTACACTTATAATTATGTTTGGTTCTTTAAAAGTTAAGCATTGCAAATGGGCATTTAAGTATTAACTTTTAAATCTGGGGGTAAAATACTCATTGTACCAGAATCTTATCTAGACAGTCACTGCCAGTAATCCTAGCTGGAGCCACTGGTTCCTCAACTGAATCAGGGCGTACCATAATGATCCTAATATTGCGACAGGTAGGCCTAAGCAAACAGTGCAGACCCTGATCAGACTGAAACATCCTAACTTTGCATGAAAGAAAAAGCAAACTACATGAAAGTAAAAATAAATTCACTTAAGTCATCTCTCTTGGAAAATAGCATAGGTAACTAAGGTCATACAGAGACAGGACTTCAATTTAAGACCTTTTACCCCTGGTTTATGATGTCAGTAGCTTAATCACTACACTCCAGATCAATTAGGCAATTCTAATGAGTACACACAACAAACCCTTCTGTTATAGAATATAGAAATATTATCTCCATTGTGCCTCCTGATCTGGCATGATAAGTACATCTCAGTTGCTTAAACTTTCCCTATCTCAAAAACCCTCAGTTTCTCAAACTTCCCCTAGCTCTAAAACCTTCAATGGCTTGAAATTCCCCTCTAAAAAAGCCTCAGTTGCTTCAACTTCCCCTACTATCTCAAACAAGAGGACCAAGCTGGTCCTGTATCGCTCACCTGAGCTAACAGATTCAAAGTTTCAGGAAGTGCCAACCTTTACTGAAGGATTAATGGAAGGACATGGTGATGAAAGGGTAAGCAATTTCTGCAAATCAAGCAGAATGTAACTCTATGATAAATAGGCTGATCTCACCAGTTTTCAAACTCATTCAAGCTTTTATTCCTGACTTGCTAAGAAGATCCGATATAAACTGATGGAGTTATGGTGATGACAAGTTAAACCAGAAATTCAACTTCGGTGAAGTTGATGTCGCACCTGCTCCCCACCTGCCCCACACAAAAAAATAAAAGTTTATTTAAGGCAGAAGAAATGAATATAGGGCTTTGAGAAGAATCCATAGCCTATATATGTGAGGTAAAAAACTGACTAAGTTCACAATGTGGAAAAAGTGATAAAAATTGATCCCAAGATAAAGTCAAAACCACATGCGCATCCTCATACCATAGGTAAAAATACACACAAAGTTTTAAAATGATCAATATAAAACTGTAAGAGAAGTTGCGATGACAAGAGGTACATATTGTATATCAACTAAAGCTTAAAATTGGCTAAGTTCACAATGAGCAAAAGTGAAAAAAAAATATTCTGAGAATTATGTCGAAATCACATGCACAACCTCATACCATGGCGAAAGCACACGCAAAGTTTCAAAATGATCGGTATAAAACTGCAAGAGGAGTTGCGATGACAAGAGGTACCTATCATATATCAATTGAAGGTTAAAAATGACTAAGTTCACAATGTGGAAAAAGTGAAAAAAAAATGATCCGACGATAAAGTCCAAACCACATGCGCATCCTCATACCATAGCGAAAGCACACGCAAAGTTTCAAAATGATCGGTATAAAACTGCAAGAGGAGTTGCGATGACAAGAGGTACCTATCATATATCAATCGAAGGTTAAAAATAACTAAGTTCACAATGTGGAAAAAGTGACAAAAATTTATCCGAAGATAAAGTCCAAACCACATGCGCATCCTCATAGCATGGTAAAATCACACACAAAGTTTCAAAATAATCGGTATGAAACTGTAGGAGGAGTTGCGATGACAAGAGGTACCTATCGTATATCAAATGAAGCTTAAAAATGGCTAAGTTCATAATGTGCAAAAAGCGGAAAAAAATATTCTGAAAATTATGTCGAAACCACATGCACATCCTCATACCATGGTGAAAGCACATGCAAAGTTTCAAAATGATCGGTATAAAACTGCAAGAGGAGTTGCGATGACAAGAGGTACGTATCGCATACCTAAAAATGACTAAGTTCACAATATGGAAAAAGTGACAAAAATTGATTCGAAGATTAAGTCCAAACCACATGCGCATCCTCATACCATGGCGAAAGCACATGCAAAGTTTCCAAATGATCGGTCTAAAAGTGTAGGAGGAGTTGCGATGACAAGACATCCAGTGTAAAATGTTGACGGACGGACGGACGGACGGACGAACGGACGAACGGACGGACGGACGGACGGAAACTTGCACGCCTATGTCTTCCTGCTAAAGCAGGTGCGACAAAAATAAGCAATTAACTGCTGCAATCAAAGGGATGTTACTCTGTGACAACTAGGCAAACCTCATGAGTTTTCAAACTCCTACGAGCTTTTCTGCCTGACTTATTTGTTTGTAAGTTTCATGAAGATCTGATCAAAACTGAAGGGGGCAGCAGTGCTAACAAGGTAGAAAATAGGCATTTTTAAGCAATCAAAGGCACGTAACTCTATGATAAATGTGCCGACTTGGCCAGTATTCAAACTCATCCAAGGTTTTATTTCCAGCCACCTTACATATAAGTTTCAGAACGATCCGATCAAAATTGAAGGGGCTACGTTGATGACAAGGTCAAAATTTGGCATTTTTAGCAATCAAAGGGATGTTACTCTAAGATAAATGGGCTGACTTGGCCAATTTTGGAACTCATCCAAGGTTTTATCCCCAGCCACCTAACATATAAGTTTCAGAAAGATCCGATTAAAACTGAAGGGGCTACGGTGATGACAAGGTAAAAAATCAACATTTTCAGCCATTAAAGGGACATAACTCTACGATAAATGGGCTGACTTGGCCTGTTTTCAAACTCATCCTAGGTTTTATCCCCAGTCACCATACATATAAGTTTCAGAAAGATCCAATCAAAACTGAAGGGGCTACGGTGATGACAAGGTCAAAAATTGACATTTTCAGCCATCAAAGGGACATAACTATATAGTAAATGGGGCAACTTGGCCGGTTTTCAAACTCATCCGAGGTTTTATCCCAGCCACCTTACATATAAACTTCAGAAAGATCCAATCAAAACTGAAGGGGCTACAGTGATAATAAGGTCAAAAATCAACATTTTCAGCAATCAAAGGGACCTAACTCTATGATAAATAGGCCACCTTGGCCCGTATTCAAACTCATCAAAGGTTTTATCCCCAGCCTCCTTACATATAAGTTTCAGAAAGATCCTATCAAAACTGAAAGGGCTACGGTGATGACAAGGTAAAAAAAAAGTCATTTTCAGCAATCAAAGGGACGTAACTCTGTGATAAATGGACCAACTTGGCCGGTTTTTAAACTCATCCGAGATTTTATCCCCAGCCACCTTACATATAAGTTTCAGAAAGATCCGATCAAAACTGAAGGGGCTACGGTGATGACAAGGTCAAAAATTGACATTTTCAGCCATCAAAGGGACATAACTATATAGTATGTGGGGCGACTTGGCCGGTTTTCGAACTCATCCGAGGTTTTATCCCCAGTCACCTTACATATAAGTTTCAGAAAGATCTGATCAAAACTGAAGGAGCTACAGTGATGACAAGGTCAAAAATCAACATTTTCAGCAATCAAAGGGACCTAACTCTATGATAAATAGGCCACCTGGGCAGGTATTCAAACGCATCCAAGGTTATATCCCCAGCCACCTTACATATAAGTTTCTGAAAGATCCGATCAAAACTGAAAGGGCTACAGTGATGACAAGGTAAACAAGAGGGCCATGATGGCCCTGGATCGCTCACCTGATCCATTGAGTAACATTATTGACCTGTGGGCTACAATGTGCATAATGTTGAGGGAGGTCTAAAAAGGTGGAGCTTCATACCAAATATCAACAAAGGCTATAATTTGAACAATCTTGGCAAAGGTCCACTACATGGAGCTACACACCAAATATCAAAGACCTGGGCCTTGCAGTTTCAGAGAAGATTTTTTTAAAGATATTCCCTACAAATGCCTATGTAAAACCAAATGGCCCCCGGGCAGGGGCATTTTGGCCTCAGGGCTATGATTTAAACAATCTTGATAGAGGTCCACTAGATAAAGCTTCACACCAAATATCAAAGACCTGGGCCTTGCGATTTCAGAAAAGAAGATTTTCAAAGATTATCTCTATATAAGTCTATGTAAAACCAAAGGGTCCCGGGGCGGGGTATTTGTGACCCAGGGGCTATAATGTGAACAATCTAATGGTAGAGGTCCACTAGATGAAGCTTCATACCAAATATCAAAGACATGGGCCTTGCAATTTCGGATAAGAATATTTTCAAAGATTTCCCTATGTGAGTCTATGTAAAACCAAAGGGTCTCCGGGCGGGGGCATTTTTGGCCCCAGGGCTATAATTTGTACAATCTTGATAGAGGTCCACTAGATGAAATTTCGCACCAAATATCAAAGACCTAGGCCTTGTGGTTTCACAGAAGAAGATTTTTAAAGATTTTCCCTATATAAGTCTATGTAAAACCAAAGGGCCCCCTGAGACGGGGGCATTTTTGGCCCCAGCACTATAATTTGAACAATCCTGGTAGGGGTCCACCAGATGAAGCTACATACCAAATATCAAAGTCCTGGGCCTTGCTCTTTCAGAGAAGAAGATTTTTAAAGATTTTCCCTATATAAGCCCACGTAAAACCAAAGGGCCCATGGCAAGGGCATTTTTGGCCCAAAGGCTATAATTTGCACAATCTTGGTAGAGGTTTACAAGATGAAGCTTCATACCAAATAACAAAGACCTGGGCCTTGTGGTTTCAGAGAAGAAAATTTTTAAAGATTTTCCCTATAAATAAGCCATTGTAAAACCAAAGGGCCCCTGGGTGGGGGCATTTTTGGCCCCAGCACAATAATTTGAACAATCTTGGTAGCGGTCCACAAGATGAAGCTTCATACCAAATAGCTAACTCCTGGGCCTTGCGGTTTCAGAGAAGAAAATTTTTAAATATTTTCCCTATATAAGCCCATGTAAAACCAAAGGGGCCCGGGCGGGGGGATTTTAGGCCCCAGCAGTATAATTTGAACAATCTTGATAGGGGTCCACTAGATAAAGCTTAATGCCAAATATCAAAGACCTGTGCCTTGTGGTTTCAGAGAAGAAGATTATTTAAGATTTTCCCTATATAAGCCAATGTAAAACCAAAGGGCCCCCCGGCGGCGGCATTTATGGCCCCAGCATTATAATTTGAACAATCTTGGTAGGGGTCCACTAGATGAAGCTACATACCAAATATCAAAGACCTGGACCTTGCGGTTTCTGAGAAGAAGATTTTTAAAGATTTTCCCTATATAAGCCCATGTAAAACCAAAGGGCCCCAGGGCGGGGCCATTTTTGGCCCCAGCACTATAATTTGAACAATCTTGGTAGGGGTCCACTAGATGAAGCTACATATCAAATATCAAAGACCTGGGCCTTGCGGTTTCAGAGAAGAAGATTTTTAAAGATTTTCCCTATATAAGCCCATGTAAAACCAAAGGGCCCCAGTGCGGGGCCATTTTTGGCCCCAGTACTATAATTTGAACAATCTTGGTAGGGGTCCACTAGATGAAGCTTCATACCAAATATCATAGACCTGGGCCTTGTGGTTTCAGAGAAGAAGATTTTTTAAGTTTTTGGTGAAAAAAATCTATTTCTGGCTCCTGTGACCTAGATGTGCAACGGACCGGAACCATTTGAACAACTTTGAAAGGGGACCACCTAAGGATCATTCCTGTGAAGTTTCGACAAAATCCGATTAGTGGTTTAGGAGGAGATGCCGTTTGAAGAAATTGTTTACGGACGCACGGACGCACGGACTGACGACGGACGAAAAGTGATCCCAAAAGCTCACCTCGTCATTACATGACAGGTGAGCTAAAAATCAGCATTTTCAGCAATCAAAGGGACGTTACTCTAAGATAAATGGGCCGACTTGGTCGGTTTTCGAACTCATCCGAGATTTTATCGCCATCCACCTTACATATAAGTTTCAGAAAGATCCTATCAAAACTGAAGGGGCTACGGTGTTGACAAGGTCAAAAATCAACATTTTCAGCCATCAAAGGGACATAACTATATAGTAAATGGGGCGACTTGGTCGGTTTTCAAACTCCTCCGAGGTTTTATCCCCAGCCACCTTACAGATAAATTTTAAAAAGATCCGATCAAAACTGAAGGAGCTGCAGTGATGACAAGGTCAAAAATCAACATTTTCAGCAATCAAAGGGACCTAACTCTATGATAAATAGGCCACCTTGGCTGGTATTCGAACTCATCCAAGGTTTTATCCCCAGCCACCTTACATATAAGTTTCAGAAAGATCCGATCAAAACTGAAAGGGCTACGGTGATGACAAGGTTAAAAATCGTCATTTTCAGCAATCAAAGGGACGTTACTCTGTGATAAATGGACCAACTTGGCCTGTTTTCGAACTCATCCAAGGTTTTATCCCCAGCCACCATACATATAAGTTTCGGAAAGATCCAAACAAAACTGAAGGGGCTACGGTGATGACAAGGTCAAATATCTGCATTTTCAGCAATCAAAGGGACGTAACTCTATTATAAATAGGCTGACTTGGCCGGTTTTCGAACTCATCCGAGCTTTTATCCCCAGTCACCTTACGTATAAGTTTCAGAAAGATCTGATCAAAACTGAAGGGGCTATTGTGATGACAAGGTCAAAAATCGGCATTTTCAGCAATCAAAGGGACGTAACTCTATCATTAATGGGCCGACTTGGCCGTTTTCGAACTCATCCGAGCTTTTATCCTCAGCCACCTTACATATAAGTTTCAGAAAGATCCGATCAAAACTGAAGGTGCTACAGTGATGACAAGCATTTTCCATTGTAAGTCTATGGGAAATTGGAATTGCCATAGCAACCAAAGTTTTCATTCAATTTTGATAAAAAGCTAAATTCTTCGTTGCCCCACCCAAGGCATGCTACAGGTAAGAAATGATTGAGATCAGCCTGCAGGCTGCAGAGATATAACTGGTCAAAGGTGGTGACGGACAGACGACGGACGGCGGATGACCAGTTATACTAAAAGCTCCCCTGGAGCCTTCGGCCCAGGTGAGCTAAAAACCACAGATGATTGAACTTCCCCTCTCAAAAAACCCT
>OY757011.1:27580130-27629164 GCA_963580285.1 Lucinisca nassula | reverse complement strand
CATATGCATCACGTGAACTCGTCCGTGAAATGAACACCCCCTTACACCCCACTATATATAGAGAAAACTGGGGTTTACGGGGGTAATCATTATTTTTCTTATTTTGACTCCAAGACATAGGTTGTGGATATTCGTTAGTTTGTTTTGTTTGATTTGAGGTTTAACGTACCCGTCAACACTGTAAAGGTCATTTTGGAGACGTTGCTTCCATTTTTAGGGACTTTTACCCGAAATTGAGATGAAATGACATCTCAAGCTCTGTCGCCCAATGAAACCAATAGGGTTTATTAGCATGGACGGTCCGCCTCGCACCGCGGTTCCTGGACAGGCTTAGATCCTCTAAGCGGTTTACCAGTACTAGTGTGCGGGCCGGATTCAGCTCTGCTGGGAAGCATCATGCAGCCCATATATTTCTTCAAGCCCCTATGGGCGTCCCGGTGTTTGTATAACAAAACATGCAGCAAATGACAGTTTTGGAGGAAGAAGAAAATTCATATGCCCATCACGTGAACTCGTCCGTGAAATGAACACCCCCTTACACCCCACTATATATAGAGAAAACTGGGGTTTACGGGGGTAATCATTATTTTTCTTATTTTGACTCCAATACATAAGTTGTTGGTATTCGTTAGAATGAGGCGGTTCTAACGAGCACTTACAACCTATGTTTGCAGTATAAATAAGGAAAGTATCATGGATATTCATCAGAAAAGTAGCCATCTTGGAGATGTGAAAAAATTCACCATGTCGCACGGGTGTGTTGTCGTAGTGTGCATTGTAAATGCTTTGCCTATTCATTACGATGACGCACCCAAGCGACATAGCGCATAATCACATCTCCAAAATGGCTACTTTGCGGACGAAAATCAGTGATTGTTTCCTTATTCATACCACAGACATAGAATGTGGGTGCTCTTAAGAACCGCCTTATTGAGGCCGTTCTAACCAGTACCCACAACCTATGTCTTGGAACAGAAATAAGAAAAATAATATATACCCCTGTTTACTCCAGTTCTCTTCATAAAGTGGGATTTAGAGGGGTTTTCATTCAACGGACTTGTTCATGTGATGACAAAACAACGACAGCTAAGAAAAAACGAGAGTGATACTGCAGTTTGAGACAAAGAAATCGAATACAGACTCAGAAAGATATTTTCTCGTCTCTAGACGGATCCAATGTTTTGACACGTGACCTTGTTTACATGTAATTGCGCATTCGCAAAATTTACTTTTCTTTTTGGTAACAATATTTCGTGGTTGGCAAAAAGCTCCTGGTTCCATATAAACACATTGTAAACAAGTTTAATACTACGGGCATATTTTAGTTGACTGTCACAGTTACACTTTAAATGAGTAGATAGATATATTTTAGAGTTCATTCATGCATCTTCCGCATTTAGTCATTCGTTTTGCGCATTTTTATTGCAATTAATTAAGACCGTCCCGCTCGTTACCTGCATGACTTTAACAGGTAATTTAATCACCAAAACATCCTCAAATCTTCTAGAAACCAATAATTACTAGCTAAGACATGTCTATTATAAAAGTTTCACGGTCATTTTTGTCGTTTCGATTCCAACCAATATAAAAGTTTGGACAAAAATAACATCGCATTTACAATGGCCATAAACGGCCTAAGACATTTTTTGCCAACCACCGGTAAGTTCCGGCAAATAGTATTATTGAGTGATGACGTAGTGTTTGGATGTGTCTACTGGGAAAACAAAGGAATCTCAGACTCTTTCCGTCTTTCAGAATTAGCTCGCATGGGCCTTTTTCATAGTGCGGATACTATTTTTAGCCCTTTGCTAGGAACATTGATTCCACAATAGAATTGTTAAAATAACTGAAAGTCAATGAGAAGACTTTACTGGCCGAAACTAGCTAGTCAGGCCCATAAAATAAACAAAAATGTGTATTCACAGTTGTCAGTTCCATCACAAAAACACGCCTAGATAATTTTGACCCACTTAAATCCCACTTTTATACAGTAAAACTGGGGTTTACAGGGGTAAACTATATTTTTATTATTTCTGCTCAAAAACATAGATTGTGTATACTCGTTCGAACCGCCTCGAATTGTGGGCGAGGCAGCTCTAACGAGTACCCACAATCTATGTTTTTGAGCAGAAATATGACAAATATCAGGTTCTTAATACCTGAAATTTTCTTTTTTTTTTTTTTTTTTTTGGGGGGGGGGGGGGGTAAATTTTTTCAATATATTTGTATAGGCGTGTTTTCTCAATTAGCATTGCAGTCCTTGTTTCCAGGGTAACCTTTTTAAGAAAACACACTTAACTTCAGAACAGCTAGTGTTCAGGCGTAAAATGTCCCTTTGCCCATCGTCATAGTGTTGGGCTATATTTCTAGTCCCTTTGGGCCATTAATTCAACCGTGAATTTGCGCAAATATATGAGGACCATTAAAGGGAATGGGAACACCTGGCAGATTTTTCCGCCATTTTTCAAAGGGAGACAATTTTCGGGACTTCCTGTTCGCTTTTCCATAACTCTGTCCCACGAAAAAAAGCTCTACTCTTAAAGGAAATAATTTGCACCTCAAGAGCAAATTCTTAAACCTATTGGCGTGACTCCTACGGACATGGGAACAAATTACTTTTGCAGGAGTTGCCTCCCCTGAAGGTGTATCCATTCCCCTTGAACGAGACCAGCTAATCTGGTCAAGCATCACGAAAACACGCTTATATAATTTTGACCCCCTTGAATCCCACCTTTGTATAATAAAACTGGGGTTTCCGGGGGTATACCTTATTTTTCTTATTTCTGCTCTTAAATATAGATTGTGGGCACTCGTTAGTACCGCCTCATCATAGATTGTGGGCACTCGTTAGAACCGCCTTAGGCCTTAGGCCTTAGGCGGTTCTAACGAGTGCACACAATCTATATTTAAGAGCAGAAATAAGAAAAATAACACAATAAGAAAAACATCACAATTTTTCATTATAAAATTTTCATATTTTCAGCGATAAAGGTGGCAATGTATTTGTATAGGCGTGTTCGCGTAATGGGAAAAAATACTTGTGTATAACACGCTTGATAGGTCTATATAAGAGTCATTGCTGCCAAAGGAACATATTTATCTTCACCACATCTGATGTTAAAGGATTGTAGCGGCCGTGAAAAGTCTCTCTGCCCTCCATTATAATGCGGGTTATTTTTTCTAGAATTTGGGATCGTTGACTCCACTGCCAAATTGTAGAACTATTTTTGAGGATCATTGCTGAGGCCTAATTGGCCAAAATTAACGGTCTGTTGCAGGCAAAAACTTCTGTATTGCCCACTTGTCATTACTGTATTTCAGTCCTTGCTTTTTATAGTAAAGCTGGGGTTTACGTGGGCGTACATTTTTGTTTTTATTTCTGCTTAAAAATATAGATTGTGAGTATTCGTAAGATTACTTACATGTACAATCTACGTTTTGTGCAGAAATGCAAGAAAAAAAAAAAAAAAAAAGATTTTTTATCTAATCAATTTAATTTGGTGGTAAAGTTTTCAATATTTTTGGATAGGCGTGTTTTCATAATGTATTGAGACAATCTTCTAAACTTTGAGCAGAAAATGAGAAACGTTATACTCTCGTAATGCCCTTTTATCTATGATAAAAATGAGGTTTGTATTGCTGTTAACTACCCGGCATTATTAACGTAGTAAAGCTGGACAAACCCTGTCACAGGCCAAAAGTTTTCAAACCTCGGGCAATATCCTATTATTCTTAGATCAATATGGCTTGAATAAATATCTCCTTTATTTCCTTTTTCAGTCACATAGCATGTAATTTGATTCAAGAGCAAAGTCAAAATAATTAATTGAATTCTGTCGATTTTGACATATCTCCACCGATAATAAACAACGGTAAGGCATATTGATATTTAACGTTTCTTTCCCGCAGTACTTGGAAAAATAATTTTGTTTTTACACACATAAGTTCGTGAAAATTAGAATAAATAAAATTAATGTAATAACTGTCAAAAGTTACCAATTAGTTCATATAACGCCACCGTTAATTAGTGAATTACGTCATTTATCATATGACGTCGGGTCTGAGAGTGTAATAACGTCATTTATCATATGACGTCGTTGATAAGCATTGGATAACGTCGTGTAATAAAAATAGTATGACCACACGTGTAATAACACTTTGGCGGGATTAAGCAACGTCATGACGACGTCCATGTCAACCATGCATGTTTGTTGGGAAAATGTCAAATTTAAAGGCGATAAAATTCAATTTAAAGTGGTCATATGATAAACAGAATCTTACACTTGTGGTCATTTCATATGATATTTACAAAACTCGCCGAAGGCTCGTTTAATAAATTTCATATGAAATGACCACTCGTGTAAGATCCTCTATGTAATAAATTCGATAATCCTTTAGTGGATTAAATATGCAAATTAGTTAGATATGTCCTGTAACGTTACACGTACGACGTCCTTAACGACTTTGCGTTTACTAATGGCGGAATATTGACATACTGGTTGAAAAATCGTGCCTTTTGATGCCATATGATAAATAGAATCTTGCATTCGTGTTTATGTAATTCTGAAAGTATTAAACTCGTTGAGGAAAAGGGATAAAATGCTCGGCGAAGCCTCGCATTTTATCCATTTTCTTCAACTCGTTTAATAAATTCAATAATACCTGAACACTCATGTAAGATCCTCTATTTATCATATGACGTCACGTCTGAGAGTGTAACAACGCCATTTGCACTCTGAAGAAGCCCTCTGATCAGGATCTACACTATTTGTCGTTCAGTTTGGGGATTTGAAAGAAAAAAAATACACTATGTAATCTGATTGGATGATACATCACGAAAACACGTCTATATAAATTTTACCCCCTAGAACCCCACTTTTATATCGTAAAACTGGGGTTAACAGAGGTAAACCTTATTTTTCTTATTGATGCTCTAAAATATAGATAATGGCTACTCGTTAGAACCGCCTCGATGATGTTCTAACGTCTTCCAACAATCTATATTTTAAGCAGAAATAAGAAAAATATATCGCAATTTTAATCTTATTATTTTTTCATTTTTATGGCGGTAAAATTTACAGACTATTGATATAGGCGTGTTTTCGGCATAATCAGAAATGGGTGTGACAAATTAAAATATTCAGCAGCATAAAGGCTAAATTTGGAACAAGAAAACAATTTCACACAGTGTAAACAGCGCCGCTGACGTTATAACGCCGCCATTGTCCAATCATACTAGAGAGAACCAAGGTTTTATTTCGACGTCATGTAATGATCATGTGACATCGCGAGAGTCAATATGATCGACAATACGTCACAATAGTGGGACGATACGTACACATTGTAAACCCTTAAGACACCGAGAAAAACTACAACTGAAAATTTCGTATGCTTATGTCGACTGCTGATTTTATTTTATTTATTTTTTTTTTTTTTTTTGCAAAATTTTTAAAAATATTTTTGCATACAAGCAAACAGTGTGGGCCCAGATCAGACTGATCTGGGTCCACACTGTTTGCAAAATAATAATTTTAAGGTAACCGGCAGACGGCCAAACAGACGGCAATTGTCGGGATTGCCATTTTATGGTTTAAATTGGGACACCTTGAGGACTTGCTGTAATTCTTCTAAAATTTAACAAATTTGTTTCCCGATCCAGCAGTGAGTCCGAAAAGTGCAGACGAAATGGCACACAGTGTAGACCCTGATCCTAAATGAGCAGTCTGATCTGGATCGGCACTGTTTGCTTAGGCCTGTCTGTCCCAGTACTTAGGATCATGAGGGTAACACGTTACTGTATTAATTTTTTCTGAGAATGTAAATATTATTGGTTAAGGCTACCCTTCAAAAAAATTTGTTTGCTGTGCTCCTATCCATCATATGTGTGGTGGGTAGGAAGGTACGTCTTTTTTTTTTAGATCTGAAAAGATACCTGACCCTAAAAGCACCATACAACAACCGGCCGGAAACATCATTTCAAATACTTATTTTCTGGGTTTTCGGAGAAAATCAGGCTTGAAATTTCATTTGAATGGTCTGCTAGGCAGACCATTCAAATGAAATGTCAAGGCTGATTTTCTCTGAAACTAGCAGACTATTCAAATGAAATGTCAAGCCTGATTTTCTCTGAAAAAAAAGTAAACATGATATAACAGAAAAAAAAACAAGAATGTCATCTTGAAATTTGGCTTAGTGTGTTAAATTTAAGTTTAATCAAGATTTCAAAAAAAAAAAAAAAAAAAAAATCTTTTCCTCAGAATGGTAATAAAATTTTTGGGTAGGGGCAATCTGTGTGGGTAGGTAGGAGCACAGCAAACCAAGAATTTTTTAAGGATGGCCTAAAGTTGGGCGTAAAATGGCGTAAGGAGTGATGCAAAACGTCATTACTCCTTATGAAGAGCACCGGTAAAGCCGAGCCTCAAATTTTCTATATTCCTTGTTTCCTAAGGCAATCTTTATATGAGCCCCGCCAAGCGAATTTGTGTCTTCGAGCATTCCGTCATGACAAATTTTAACTGCGCATGCCCAGCGATTCAGAGGGGCCAGGGATATGGCTTTCTGTCTGAAGGTTCCTCTTGATTCACTGCTTGTATGAGCGAGCAGCGAAGGTTCAGGCGAAACTGCGCGGATGCCCAGGCTCGCCTGAACCTTCGTTGCTCGCATAGGCGATAAGTACCAAAATCGCTTTACGGGGCCCATATATAACTCTATCTCTTATTGTCTACGCCCATTGGAGTAGACACTATAGACTACAGTCATTAGATAATGTAACAACAAGTATAAGCTTTAACAACAAGAAAAAAAGAGGCTCATAACAAGTATAAGCTTTCACAAAAAAAGAAAAAAGAGGCCCACGGGCAGAACTCTGTCACAGTCACAGAATTGCTATCACATTTGTACAAGCCAAAGAGACCCATAACAAGAATAAGCTTTCACAGAAAAAAAGGCCCACGGGCAGAGCTCTGGCACAGAATTGCTAATTTGTGCCAGCCAATTTTTGCTGTCTAAAATATACATCTACAAATCCTCGACCACGATGGACAACTGTCTATCCTTTAAGCTCCCCAGGATCATTCGTCTCTGGTGAGCTAAAACAAAAACTTGCTTCCCCGTTAGCAACGTTTTTTTTTTTTTTTTTTTTTTTTTTTTTTTTTTTGAGAACCAGATCAATATGTTAAGCATGTAACTTTTTTTCTGTTTCTTCATGACGTTTGGACTTTTAAAAGCGCTTAGACAGGACGGTTTCATTCAACTGGTCGCGAATTAAACATGTCGCACTGGTTTGATGAGGTCCACAAGTACTGGGCAAGAATGGAAACGCACACGGTCTAATTGTATCTCTAAGTTCCAGTCTGGCAATCAGAATTTCAAAGACAGTACGAAAACACGCCTATACAAATACATTGCCAATTTTTTGGGAGAAAAAATTAGAAATTTTAAGATGAAAAATTGTGATATTTTTCTTATTTCTGCTCAAAACTTGGATTGCGGGGACTCGATAGAACCGCCTCGACGAGGCGGTTCTATCGAGTACCCACAATCTATGTTTCTGAGCAGAAATAAGAAAAATAATGTACACCCCCTTAACCCCCAGTTTTACTATATAAAAGTGGGGTATGAGGTGGTCAAAATTATAAAGGCGTGTTCTCGTAATGATTGTTTAAAACATATTTCTGGGATATAATTCTAGACAATCGCAGTTAACAGACTATTAACATGCCTAATGCGGTCCATCGAATTACCCCAAACCACACCAAACCACCCCAAAACACACCAAACCACCCCAAACCACTTTAATTATATATATATAATACATGGATTGCACTTCTTCATAATTTACACGAGGGTTAAGACATTTAAAGGCTAATTTGCAATATACATGTTGCGAAGGGGTTAAGCTTTGTTAACTTTCATTTTGAAATTGGATGTGGGTGAGTGGAAACTGGGTGCATATACATGGCAATTATAAAGGTTCCTTTCTTGGTTATTAAAAGCCCTAAAAAGGGTTGTTTTATTTAAGTGGGGAAGCCCTCTGTCTAATATTGCTTGGCAAGTCAGGTATTACAAGGGCAGAGTTTGTCTTCTTCTTTTTTTTATGAAATTGTTTTGTGCGTTGGTTAAAAAGGAAAAAAATAATCTTATATTATATATTTCTGCTCGAAACACAGATTGTCGGTAATACATTGTGGGTACTTGTAAGAAACGCCTCGTCGAAACTGTTCTAACTAGTATTCACAATCTATGCTTTTTTTTTTTTTATAGAATTGAGAAAAATAACGTATACCTCTGTAAACAATATAAAAGTAGGATTTAAGGGCGGGTGGGGTGTAAACATATTGTGATTCGTGATGACTTTGGCCAAGTGTGTTAATCCCATTAATATTATAAATGGACAAGTAGTTAAATCACTTAACACTTGATAAGCGCGTGCTACGAGTAGGTGTCAATTTCACCACATTAAACGATTAATGTTATTATTTAGAGCATGCGCCATTTAGAGCACGCGCCTTTAATGACTCGTCACGAAAACACACCTATATAATTCAGAGAGGTAAACCTTATTTTTCTTATTTCTGTATTAAAATATGGATTGTGGGTACCCGTTAGAAATACCTCGATGAGGCGGTTCTAATGTGTACCCACAATCTCTATTTTGATTTAAATTCAAAACGGGTTCCGTGTCAAACAGTGCAGGCCAAGAACGCGGCATCTGATCAGGGCCTCCACTGTTTGCTAAAAGTTCAGTCCTTCCCCAAATAAATTTGGATGAAAAGATAAGCTGACACCCCCCACCCCCCTCCCCCCCCCTAAATTTTGAAATGAACTCCTAAGAAAATACCTAGATTTCAACCAATTAAAATAAACTCTCCGGCTAACTTACAACTGCCTGTCAACTGTCAAAATGAAAATATGACGTCGTATCAAAAAGAAAATTGATTATTATAAGGGGTCTTCTTCTTCTTCTTTATTATGCACCAGATGAGTGGCAGTATTATGTCTGATCTGGGTCTACACTGTGAAACGTGTTCCGTTGCAAACAGTGCAGGCCCAGAATGCGGCATCTGATCAGGGCCTCCACTGTTTGAGTGAGTTGCACTATTATGTCTGATCTGGGTCTACACTGTTCTTCTTCTTCTTCATCATCATTTTCTTCTTCGTCTTCTTGCATACATCGGATTTGGGTAGCAATGCACAAACTTTTTCCGCAATTAGAATTAATACACTAAACTTTGCCGCTAGAAGATTAACTTGAGATGAAAACTTATTCTTCGTCGTCCTTCACATTCTTCTTCTTCTTCTTCTTCTTCATGATCCTTCTTCTTCATGATCTTCTTCTTCTAAACTGTATTTAAATTATTCTTACATATTTAGCTTAGTATTGGACGGCAGATTAATTAAATTATTTTTACATATTTAGCTTAGTATTGGACGGCAGATTAAGATGAATTCTTCTTCTTCTCTTCTTCTTCTTCTGCCAGCTGGAAACTAAGGATAAGATTTTATCTTTGGGCTAACGTGACAGGACGAACATATACTTTAATTATACAGTGTACTGCCAAATACATTATGCCGATTAACTCAGCAATAATGTGAGCAACAAACGGTGAAGTCAGCAATAGTTTGAGCAACAAACAACATCAATATTAGTGGGAAAACAGACCTATATGCATTAAAATACTTCAAAACATGTCAGTAAGTATATCTCTATTGTATATCATATTATTTTTAAAGTGGTTTGGGGTATTTTGGTGTGGTTTGGGGTGGTTTGGTGTGTTTTGGGGTGGTTTGGAGTGGTTTGGGGTAATTCGACGGACCCTGCCTAATGGTTGGAGCCAATGAGCAATTAGTTTACGAAAAATCAGTCACGCGGGGCGCAACGTCACTTTCCTCATTATAATAATCAAGATGGCGCATATCGAAGCGAAGAAAATATTGTTTTTGTCGAACACGACGTTGCTGCTCATTCGAACTTTAGTGGTTCAATCGCTGACAGTGGGCAATTACCTAAGGTGCGTATATTATTGATTGTATTGACGGGAGTATTTATTTCGTTCTCTTTTTTTTTTCGCAGAAATTCTCATATGGCGCCTCCAAGAAACGCTTTTTTTTCCTTGGTTTTAGGCGTATTTCATTTTGTTTGCAAATTGGTTCAGACATATATTTTTATTCAACAAATTTAGGCTATTTGTTATCCAACTGTGATAACCACAAATAGAATCAGTCAACAGTATGCAAAATATCTGATTATGTCTTCCGACTCCACTTGACCTACTTTCTAGAAGTAGCCTCCTTGGTGTAGTGGTTACGCTACTGGCCTTATAAACCAGGGGCGCAGGATCGATCCTGGGGTTCTCCAGACTTTCGGATGAGTCTTTAAACCGAGGTCCTATCTCCATTTGACCTTAGCTGTTGGTGGGACATCAAACTCGAACACGCTCTCACTTGACTTACTTTCTCTTGACTCAAAGCCACTTGGGCGCACCCTTGGCCCCCGCCCATAGGGGCTTGAAGAAATATATATGGACTGCATGATGCTTCCACGCAGAGCTGAATCCGGCCACTAGTACTGGTAAACCGCTTAGAGGATCTAAGCCTGTCAAGGAACCGCGGTGCAAGGTGGACCATGCTAATAAACCCTAGTGGTTTCATTGGGTGGCAGGGCTTGAGATGTCATTTCATCTCAATGTTGGGTAATAGTCCCACAAAATTGGAAGCAACATCTCCGAAATTACCATTACAGTGTTAACGGGGACGTTAAACCTCAAACAAACAAATTGGGCGCACCCTCGGCCCAGCTCATTGGGGCTTGAAGAAATAGATGTGCTGCATGGTGCTTCTACATACAGCTGAAACCAACGGCAGACTAGCACTGGTAAACCGCTAGGAGTGTACTTGCCTCTGATGCTAGAGGCCCCGGTTGGATCCCCGGAGGCGGTGATTTATTCAGTGTCGGAACATTTTCCATTGGCATCATTTACCGGATGAATGCCAAAAGTGCACCGTCCTTAAGATTAGGACTTTAACTGGAGGCCTCCTGTGCAGGAAGAGTCATCTCCTGTGCAGGTTAAAGACCCCCTACCGTAAAAGGCTTTCAACCCTGCAGACCTGGAGTGTATGTAATGTACACCTGAGAGTAATGGTCAAGTGTGACCGATCGCAGCATAATTAGAAAGAAAGAGGATCCAAGTCTGCCGAGGCAAAGCGCTGCGAGTTAGACCATGCTTAAAAACAGATAAACCCATTGGTTTTATTTGGCAACAGGGCTCTAAGTGGTCACAAAGTGAACAGTCCTTCTGATCGGGATGTTAACTGGAGGCCTCTCTCACGGAGTCACGCGCACGTGAAAACACCTGGAATGAGTGTTCAAGAGCGATTCATTAAGCTTGAAGCTTTCACCGCAATCTAGTAGTATAAACTATAAACCAACTTGGCAGCCCCCGCCCATAGGGGCTTGAAGAAATATATGGGTTGCATGATGCTTCCATGCAAAGCTGAATCCGGCCTGCACACTAGTACTGGTAAACAGCTTAGAGGATCTAAGCCTGTCCAGGAACCGCAGTGCGAGGTGGACCGTCCATGCTAATAAACCCAGTTGGTTTCATTGGGGGACAGGGCTTGAGATATCATTTCATCTCGATGTCTGGTAAAAGTCCCACAAAATTGGAAGCAACGTCACCAAAATGACCTTTACAGTGTTGACGGGGACTTTAAACCTCAAATCAAACAAACAAACAATAAACAAACTTGAGGCCTGCTGTGCAGGAAGTCTCATCTCCTGTGCAGGTTAAAGACCCCTACCGTAATTACATTATTACAATGTAGGCTTTCATCCTGCAAACCGGGAGTGTATGTAATAATTTTTTTCGATGTAAACCTGGGAGTAATGGTCAAATGTGACCGATCACAGTATGAGTAGTAAGAAAGAAAGGGCTTGAGATGTCAGTGATAGTACCCAACCTTTCTGGGGTAAATGCTTGGTTAATAGCTTTCTTCTATACCCTAACAGGGTTCATTATTAACTTTTAATGCCCCCGCCATTCGAAGAATGGTGGAAAGGGCATATAGCGTTGCCCCTGTCCGTGCGTCCGAAACTTAAACGCAGTCAATAACTTCTTTATTTCTTGATGGATTTAAAAATTACTCGGCATAAATGTTAACCATCATGAGACGGCATGTCACGTGCAAAACCCAGGTCCGTACCTCCAAGGCCAAGGTCATACTTAGAGGTCAATGGTCAAAAAAAAGGGTCCGAAACTTAAATGCAGTCAATAACTTTCTTATTTCTGGATTGATTTTGTAATTATTTTGTAGAAATGTTAACCATCACGAGGCGATGTGTCACCTGCAAAACCCAGGCTCGTACCTCCAAGGTCAGGTCATACTTAGAGGTTAAAGGTCAAAAAAGGGTCCGAAACTTAAACACAGTATTTCTGGATGGATTTTGAAATTACTTTGAAGAAATGTTAACCATCCTGAAACCATGTGTCAAGTGCAAACCCAGATCCAAACCTCCAAGGTCAAGGTCATACTTAGAGGTCAAAGGTAAAAAAAAATGGTTCGAAACTTAAACGCAGTCAATGACTTTCTTATGTCAGGATTGATTTTGAAATTACTTGGCAGAAATGTTGGCCATCATGAGACAATCACAAAAAACCAAGGTCCACACCTCCAAGGTTGAGGTCATACTTAGATGTCAAATGTGAAAAAAAGGGTCCAAAACTTAAACACGGTCAATAACTTTCTATGGATGAATACCAATATAGAGATATTTTTAGGCGGGGGCATCCGTGTCCTATGGACGCATTTCTAGTTAAATATTCAGACAAGGTGGTCCTGTAACTGTTGGGATGCACTGGACCTGATCTAAGTTCAACATGACCAAGGAAATGATAAAAATCATACTAAAGTGATATGTTAGTTCTACAGTCATCAGATTATTTCTATTATTATTTATTTACACAGTAATCTTTAACTCGAGCAACAAACTGAAAACAAACATTTTATTGTAAATGGGTTAGAAATATGTAAATGTATTTTAATAAGGGCCTTTTAATAAATCTGGCAGCAGATTTTCAACTGGACCATTCGGCCAGCATGCCACTGACCTTATTAGACCTTTCTAGCTTTTCATGAGACAATGTCCACAGGTTTTGTTTGTTTGACTTTGACTTGAGGTTTAACATCCCCGTCAACACTATAGGTCTTTTTTGCAGATGTTGCTTCCAATTCTGTGGGACTTTTACCCGACATTGAGATGAAATGACTTCGCAAGCCCTGTTGCCCAATGAAACCAATAGGGTTTATTTGCATGGGCGGACCGACTCACATGGCTTTGCCTAGGCAAGCTTAGATCCTCTGGGCGGTTTACCAGTGCTCGTGTGCGGTCGGTTTCAGCTCTGCATGGAAGCATCATGCAGCCCATTTATTTCTTCAAGCCCCAATGGGCGGAGGCCGAATGTCCACAGGTCCTGGGTTGATGTCGAACCCTGGCCTAATTGACAACCAATTTTTTTTTTTATCATTTGATAGTATCATGAATAAATCCTATAATGGACCAATACTAATCTGAACCTCATGCATTGGCCACTCATAGTTTGTGGTTGCATAGTGTCTGACAAATTGAGTATATTAAAATAATAATTTATTAGTATGGAAACTGGTCATATTTGAATAGTTCTTTTTGGTCATTTCAGGGTAGCAAAGAACTCTCTGTGAAAATCTGCAGTTCTGTCCACACACTGGTTGGACTAGTCCATTTTGACAACAGCATTGTAGTCATTTTATATAAAAGACAACAAGCTATTTGTTTCTGCTTGAGAGCAGCCTGTTAGAGATGGAAATTTCTGGATTGAGTGAAGGATGCTTCCATGCTGGTGTATTATGACAAGACACCAGTAGTATGTTTGTTGTTGGAAAGTGGCAGTTTCTTGGGATTTTTTAAGCAAAGGTAAGTTGATGAGAAACTGTCATGTTCAAGCAATCAGTGTGAACCAACCTCAAACATGTACATGTAACTAAATACCAAGTCCTGAAATAAACTTACTTAAACATGAGTCCAGTATACATGAAATCATGCAATGGCCAGTCTCAGTCTGACTCTGATGCTGGTCAAAGAAAGATTATAGACACTTGTTAGACTTGGATATTGTGCGCCATCCTAGATGACTGTTAGACAAATTTTGTCCAGGATGCAAGTCAAAAAGGCAAAAACTGATCTGGGTTCAGTCTCTGAAGTTTTTGCAATGTCATATGTACATATTAGGCAAAAAAATCTTGGTAGGCAATTTTTTTAACCAGAATTTTTATATCATTATATCTATATGGTCTTGATACTTGATACAAAAACAGAAAAAAAAAAACAATTATTCAAAATGCCATAAAAGTACGGTCCAACCTGTATTAAGCAAGCACCTCTGGGAAAAAAGTGCTTGCTTAATACAGGTGAATTCGGGAACTGAATTCCTGCTTGCTTAAGACAGGTTGCTTGCTTGGTAGAGGTGGCCACTAAGACAGGTTTTACTGTAGATGAAAATTTCTTGGATGTCTTAAGAAATTTGAGAAGGCCCCCAATGTGACTTTTTCATCCTTAAAATCTTAAAAAAAGAAGGGACTTGTTAGTGCACCTTGTAGCATTCCTTCCTTATTTTTTAAGGCTTGTAAAATGTAAGTAGCACATATGTTATCAGTGTTAATTGGTTGAAAGTCCTTTTTTGAGTTATAAATATTGTAAGACATTACCCAAATGCTCTAATTTGTGTCACAATTCAATTGAATGAACATCTGGTAGTTTTCTGTTTATCAGTAAGAAATGACAGCTTGTGCGAAAAGACATGAAAGGGTGTATTGACTTAAATGCATATTTTTGCCATAAACTTAGGCTCATAATACACCACAACTCATTATAACACAGTTTTGGATATATTATTGTTGCAAGATGGATCCCAAAAATGTTAAGATTGTATAGAAATAGTAATTTTTCTAAAATCGCTACATTTTTGTTTGGATATAACACGGTTGTTTAACTAACACAGTTTCTGCTTTGGACAGTCTCATAAAATAGTGTTATGAAGTAGTTCCAGTACAGTTGTATTTCACATCTTTCCACCAAACTGGAAAGGAATGCGTATACAATAAAGACACCAATGGGACACCTCTTTCCAGGCAGATGGCCATCAGGCTATAAAATGAATGAAAAGTCAGACTGTACAATATAAACCTTGGCAATTGGAATAAACCACAACAAGCACCACCTTGTAACAGTCAGTAATAGATTAATGACCTAGATTAATTCAGGGATCATGTGGAGCTTTAGCCAACTGTCACCTTAGAGCCAAGACATACACTACCAGTTGGTACCCGCAGGTTTTGCCCATACCCCTGCTTAAATCTTTTGATTATAACAATTTACGTAAACATTTAGTTACATGTATACTACAGAACAACAGTCTTCCAACGCATGGGTATACACCTAAGGTAGGAAGGTGGCAAGGTTAATGTCACGAAGGTATTTACATTGGTGTCTAGTTTGTTTGAACCGAGGTTTAAGTCACCGTCAGTTGTAGAACTCTCACCCAGTATTGAGGTAAAATGACATCTCAAGCATGGCCACCCATACACACCAATAGGGTTTATATGCAGGGACGATCCCCCTTTGCCTGGGCAGGCTAAGATCTTTGCAGCAGTTTTACTATTATCAGTATAGCAGTTTTTGTAACATGATAAGAATACATGTGACAATATCGATTCGAACAAGTTCCATTTTCTTTTTTCAGGGTCAGAACTTATCCATACTTCGATTGAAGCTTCAGAAGAAGACTTGCTGTTGGAGTCTATACATATAAAGATTTGAAAGACACAGCAGATGGCTACAAGGGCTCTCTGGCTGATTAAAGGAGCAAAAGTATCAAGTAGGTATGTGTGATTTCCAGAAAAAGACTCAAAAACTGCTTAAACGATTACAGCTCAACTTAGCTGTAATGATTCCTGGATCATATCCAAACTGTTCTAAGCTGCCACTCAATGTGGAGTGCAGACACACACAAAACCCAGAGTGTGAGTTCTTAGTTTTGGGCACCATAAGAAACTATAGTCATATTGAGATGAGACCTGGGTTTAAAGACTGCCTAAAGTCTGGAGAAGCTGGGACCTGAACTTATTACCCCTTGTTAATCCCCCGCTGCGAAGCGGAATGAGGATAGCAGGAATTGCCTTCGTCTGTCTGTCTGTCCGTAACAATTTCTTTTTTGCTCCATATCTCCTGAATCCTTTGATAGATTTTCATTAAACTTTGGTCAATTATTATAGCCCCGCTTTTATAGCCCCGCTTGAAAAGTGGGGCTATATTGGATTTGCCCTGTCATTCCGTAATTCTGTAATTCCGTAATTCCGTTATTCCGTTATTTTTTCGTCACAGTTTTCCCCGAAACTAAGAGAGCTAGAAAACTAAAACTTTGTATACACGTGGACAATGGGTGCCTCCACGGACCTTACCGAAATTATGACCAAGGGCCCATAACTCTTGGAGTTATCTCCCCTGATAGGTTTTTTTAAATGAAAATGTTTGGTCACAGTTTTCTCAGGAACGAAAGAAGCTAGAAAGCTCAAACTTTGCATAAATGTGGACAATGGGTGGATATAGGGAGCTTACCAAAATAATGGCCAAGGGCCCATAACTGTTGGAGTTATCTCTCCTGATAGGTTTTTTAAATAAATGAAAATATAGGTTTTTTTTAAATGAAAATGTTTGGTCACAGTTTTCTCAGGAACTAAAGAAGCTAGAAACCTCAAACTTTGCATAAATGTGGACAATGGGTGGATATAGGGAGCTAACCAAAATAATGGCCGAGGGCCCATTACTTTTGGAGTTATCTCCCCTGATAGTATAGTTTTTTTTAATAAATGAAAAGGTTTGGTGACAGTTTTCTCAGGAACTAAGAAAGCTAGAATACTGAAACTTTGTATGAACATGAAAAGTGGGTGGATGTATGGCCCTTACCAAAATAATGGCCAAAGGCCCATAACTCTTGGAGTTATCTCCCCTGATAGGATATTTTCTGCAAGTAAAAAAATCATTTCACTTTTCTAACCATCAAACCATGAAAAATATTTTCGATACAGTTTTCTCAGGTACTAAGAAAGCTAGAAAGCTGAAACTTTGTATAAACATGAACATTAGGTGGATGTAAGTAAATAATGGCCAACAACATTACTCTTGGGGTTATCTCCCCAGCAAAGAAAAAAAAAAATATTAAAGTTTTCTCTGGAACTAAGAAAGCTCCCCTGATAGGTTAAAAGCTTTTAGAGTCAATGTGTCTTACTCCTCTGATAGCGCTATAGCGGGGCTATAGTCAGATCCTCTGACAGCTCTAGTTTGTCTCAGTGAGCTGATGTGCAGAACCCATAAATGATTGAACTATGCTGACTGAAGGTCAAGGTCACAGTTGAAGGTCACGAGATTGAAACTTGGAATTTTGTGTCCGTTCCATATCTCCTTTACCCTTGGAAGGATTTTCATTTAACTTTGGTCAAATATTCTTTTTAGTGAGCTGATGTGCAGAACCCATAAATGAACCATGCTGACTCAAGGTGAAGGTCACATCTGAAGGTCAAGAGTCTGAAACTTTGAATTTTGTGTCTGTTCCATATCTCCTTTACCCCTGCAAGGATTTTCATTAAACTTTGGTCAATTATCCCCCTCAGTGAGCTCATGTGCAGAGCCCATAAACAAATCATGCTGACACCAAGTCAAGGTCACATTGGGAGGACTTAGGTCACGAGTTTGAAACTTTGAATTTTGTGTCCGTTCCATATCTCCTTTACCCGTCAAAGGATTTTTATTAAACTTTTGTCAAAAGTCCCCGTCAGTGAGCTGATAAACAGAACACATAAATAAACAATGCCCACTCAAGGTCAAGGTCACAAGTTTGAAACTTAATAGTTTTTGTCCTTTCCTTATCTCCTTTACCCCTAGAAGGATTTTCATTAAACTTTCATCAAATATCCCCCTCAGTGAGCTGTTATGCAGAACCCTTAAATAAACCATTCCAACTCAAGGTCAAGGTCACAGGTGAAGGTCAAGGGTTTGAAACTTTGAATTTTGTGTCCGTTCCATATCTCCTTTATCCGTAGAAGGATTTTCATTTAACTTTTGTGAAATATACCCCCTCAGTAAGCTGATTTGCAGTACCCACAAATAAACCATGCCAAGTCAAGGTCACAGGTGAAGGTCACAAGGTTGAGCCTTGATACAAAGTGCAGCTGGGGATTTGGCTGTCCCTCAGACTGCTTTCTTGTTAAACAGGCAAGTAGCTTGCTCACTACAAAACCTCACAAAAACCAGAATAGTGATTATATCATTTCTAATTTGTCATCATTTCAATCATATCAGTATGCATGTTTGTATTCTTGTAAACAAAGAGTGGGTAGTAATTGTTACAGCCATGTATACAACATTGAAAGACAGTCACAAAGATACAGTGTTGCAATGAGTCTAGTTTTTTTAGCTAAGGATTTCATATTCAATTTTGAAACAATTACCCACTAAGCAAACACTATAGACCCAGATCAGATTGCTCCTGCAGGAACAGCCTTATTGGGGTCTACACTGTTTTCCATTTCATCTCCACATTTTGGACTCATTGCTAGATTGCCAAACAAATAACTATTATTAAAGCTGGTGTAAAGAAGTAAATGAATGTGTTGTGTTTTTTGTTTCAGATCTGGATGACACAGTGACAGTGCTATGGGACCAGAGCTGAATGAAAACATTCTTTTTGACTAGAGAACCTAGGGATGGGGATGAAAAGGACTAGGATTTTTTCTTTTATCATGTTTTAAATTCATATATCCCATTTGGTGCATGTGATATATATGAAATGAGATTTTTCGCTGAACTTCCACTTAACAGCAGAGCCAAACTCAACAGCACTTGGCTGTTGTTTTTTTTTTGTGTGTATGTTTTTTTTTTTCACTAATATTAACAGAATTTTCGCATTCTACCAGAGAAATTTGAAATGAACTGTGAAAAAACAAACCTTCGGAAGCGAGGATTAACAACATAGAACTGAAAACTATACAGTGTTCACGGTTTCACCAACATCAGGAAGGAAAAAAATCACATTTGTGTGCAGTCAACACAAGTCACACAGGCAGTTTAGACAAGTCTTGAAATGTGTCAATTGTGATAAACAAACATATATTATATAACAATCAAATCACTGACATATAATATAATAATCAATCACTGACAGCAGTGTTGTGCCTAGGCTTGATTGCTTGGGGGACACCAATGGCCCACATGACATTTTCCAAAGGGTCATTTTATATATTAAAGGGGCTTCAGTAAATAAAATATAAGCAACATTGTTGATTTCTGAGGGTCATCCGGGCCCCATGTTTAATGTTGAAAGGGTCATCAATGACTTTAGGTAGGCAAATGGCCCCATGGCCCCCTCTCGGCGCAACACTGCTGACAGCACTGGTGTGTTGATTGTCTTGCCAGAGTGAAGATTGGGAAAATGGGCCTGAACAGGGGACTTGGTCTGTTTTTTTATTTTTTTTGCTCACCTGACTGAAGGTCATGGTGAGCTTTTGTGACTGTGAGATGTCCGGCGGCATCGTTCGTCGTGCGTGCGTAAACTTTTCTTGTTATCACTCTGGAGGACACAGTTTTGATCCAATCATCATCAAACTTGGTCAGAATGATCATCAAGACAATATGTCGGTCAAGTTCGAATATGGGTCATGTCGGGTCAAAAAGTAGGTCAGTAGGTCAAACCACAGAAAACCCTTGTTAGCACTCTAGAGGCCACAATTTTGGTCCAATCATCCTCAAACTTGCTCAGGATGATCATCTTGGTAATATCTTGGTCAAGTTCGAATATGGGTCATGTCGGGTCAAAAAGTAGGTCAGTAGGTCAAACCACAGAAAACCCTTGTTGGCACTCTATAGAGGCCACAGTTTTGGTCCAATCTTCCTCAAAGTTGGTCAGATTGTTCATCCTGACAATATCTCGGGTCAAGTTTGAATATGGGTCATTTCAGGTCAAAAAGTAGGATAGTAGGTCAGATCATAGAAAAGCCTTGTTAACACTCTAGAGGCCACAGTTTTCGTCCAGTCATCCTCAAACTTGCTCAGAATGATCATCCTGACAATATCGCGGTTAAGTTCGAATATGGGTCTTTTCGGGTCAAAAAGTAGGTCAGTAGGTCAAATCACAGAAAAACCTTGTTAGCACTCTAGAGGCCACAGTTTTGGTCCAATCATCCTCAAACTTGCTCAGGTTTGGTCCAATCTCCCTCAATCTTCGTCCGAATGTTCATCCTGACAATATCTCAGTCAAGTTTGTATATGGGTCATTTCAGGTCTAAAAGTAGGTCAGTAGGTCAGATCATAGAAAAACCGTGTTAACACTATAGAGGCCACAGTTTTCGTCCAGTCATCCTAAAACTTGCTCAGAATGATCATCCTGACAATATCTCGGTCAAATTCGAATATGGGTCATTTCAGGTCAAAAATTAGGTCAGTAGGTCAAACCACAGAAAAACCCTGTTAGCACTCTAGAGGCCACAGTTTTGGTCCAATCATCCTCAAACTTGCTTAGAATGATCATCCTTACAATATCTCGTTCAAGTTTGATTATGGGTCATGTCGGCCAAAAAAATAGGTCAGTAGGTCAAATCATTGAAAAACCTTGTTAACACTCTAGATGCCACAGTTTTGGTCAAATCATCATCAAACTTGCTCAGAATGATCATCTCTACAATAGCTAGGTCAAATTCGAATAAGGTTCATGTGGGGGTCAAAAGTAGGTCAAATCATTGAAAAACCTTGTTTACACTCTAGAGACTGTAATTTTAGTCTAATTATCATTAAACTTGCTCAGAATGATCATCTTGACAATATCTAGGTCACATTCGAATATGGGTCGTGTGGGGTCAAAAAGTAGGTCAGTAGGTTATATCATCGAAAAACCTTGTTAACACTCTAGATGCCACAGTTTTAGTCCAATCATCATCAAACTTGCTCAGAATTGTCCTCTTTTTGAAGTACATTGGTCAGGAGGGGTATTTTATTTGACAGAAAATGCTGTAAGCATACAGGGCAGACCCTGATCAGATGCCACATTCTGCGACGTCTGATCTGGGCCTATGCTGTTTGCCAGGCTACCCCTTCAGGGTTTACCCGCCTTTTAGGGGTAATTATAACTTTAAACAAATATTCTGTATAATAATACAGTATCTCAAGCAATTCAGACTTTCAGGGTGTTTGGATCATGGTCAGAGTTCTTTTGGCTATTTTTAGAAAAACATTGGCATCACTTGGCACTTCTGTCTTCTTCTCAAGTTAAATGCTGAACTGATTGAAACTAAATTATATGTATAGCCTAGATGGGCTGAGGCAATGAAAATAAATTCATGGCATTGGATTCACATGACCAAGATGGCTACCATGCCCATATATGGTAAAAACCTTTAAAAACCAACTCCCCGTGAACCAAAAGGCAGATAACCTTGAAACTTGAACAGCATCAGGGACATGGGCCGCACCAGTTTTGTTTAAATTATGACATTTGGGTGATCTTGACCTATTTTTTTCATTGTTTTCAGATTTGGTTACTTAGACCTTTGTATTTAAAAGGGCAAAGCAGTGGGTTTTTTTACCAATTTTGTAGTATCTTATGGTGTCACAATTGATATTTTGAGTCTTCTGAATAGACGTTTATCAGTTCTAGTGGTCAAGGTCATTTATTGACCTTTGTCCTGGATGGCTTAGATTCAGTATTTTTAGCTCACCTGACTGAAGGTCATGGTGAGCTTTTGTGACATAGAGTTGTTCCGCTTCTTCATCCAGCGCCCCTGAGTAAAGTTTTCTTGTGAACACTTAAGCACTTGGTCCAATCATCATCAAACTTGATGATCAATGGATAACCCTTTCCAGAACATATTGGTCAGAATGATCACCAGGCCAATATCTTGGTCAAGTTCGAATGTGTATAAGCCTGCCCAAGAAAAGTGTGGATAGGTAAACTGACCATCTAAAAAATGACCTAAACAGGGTTGACTGGGCCGTTAAACTCCAAAACAAACAATGTGAACTCTCTTGAGGACACATTTTTGGCCAATCATCATCAAACTTACTCATAATGATCATCATGACAATATCTCGGTCTAGTTCGAACAATGGTTAAGTCAGGTCAGAGAGTATATCAGTAGGTCACTTAGAAAAACCTTGCGAACACTATATGCCACAATTTTCGTCAATCATCATCAAACTCGCTCAGAATGATCATCACGACACTATCTCGGTCAAGTTCAAATATGGGTCATATCGGGCCAAAAAGCAGGACAGTGAGGCAAATCATAAAAAAACCTTGTAAATGCCATAGACGCCAGAGTTTTGGTCCAATCATCATCAAACTTGCTCAGAATGACCGTGTTGACAATATTACAGTTCAAATATGGGTTATGTTGGGTTAGAAAGTAGGTCAGAAGGTCAAATCATAGAAAACCCTTTTGAACACTAATGGCCACAATTTCTGTCCAATCATCAGACTTGCTCAGAATGATCATGTTGACATATCTCTGTGCTAGGGTCAAGGTCATTGTGGCTATTTTTAGAAAAACTTGGTTGTGGCGCAACTGCCTTCATGTATTGATGGAATTTAATGTATTTTCACTCAAATGTTCAGTATTGTATAGTATCTCAGACAAGTCAGACTTTCAGGCTGTTGGGATCAAGGTCAAATTTCTTGTGGCTACTTTTAAAAAAAAACTCTTTCCTTTACTCTAGCCCCTATATTTATTGATGGAATTTAATCTCTAACTTCACACACATGTTGGGTATGATAATGTCTCAAGCAAGTCAGACTTTCAGTGTCCTGGACTCAAGGTAACTGAGGCCAGTATTAGAAAAACTTTTATCACTTTAGTGCCTACATTTATTGATAGATTTTAATGTAACTTCGCACAAATGTTGGGTATGACAATATATTAAGGAAGTTCGATTTGCAGGGTCGTGAGCTTAAGTCAAGGTCACTGTGGCTACTTTTAGAAACACTTTTTCATGACTACTGCCTGCATTTATCAATGGCATTTGCCGTTATTTCATACAAATGTTAGTTATGATAATCGCAAGCAAGATCATCATTCAGGGTTCTGGGCTCGAGGACAAGGTCACTAGTTATTTTTTAGAAAAAATCTTTGGTAAGGCTCTCTATTGACTATATGACTTGTGGTGACAAGAAGGGGAGGGGGTACCCATCCCTTTGACAATACAGAGCTGACTTGTATGCCACTATCTAGGCACCTTGTGGAGATTCAGGGTCAGGTCCTAGTGCACCAGACAAATAGGCTCAGTCTAACTAACTCATGATGACGAGAGGGGAGGTAGGGGGAACCCTGTTTGACTTGTATGTCCTTATCTGGGCACCTTGTGGACATTGAGTGTCAGGTCCTAGTGCACCAGATTGAGATGAACACGCTCAGTCTATCTAACAATGGTGACAAAAGGAGTGGGGCGGGGGGAAGGGGAGGGCCCTTTGTAAAAGGTACCACTATATTCATAAAATACACCTGACCAAGGTATTACCAAAATAAGACAATCCTGAGCAAGTTAGATGGTTGGACTAAAACTCTGGCCTCTAGAGTGTCAACAAGGTTTTTCTATGATTTAACCTACTGACCTACTTTTTGACCTCTCATGACCCATATTCGAACTTGACCTAGATATTGTCAAGATGATCATTCTGAGCAAGTTTGTTGATAATAAGACTAAACCTGTAGCCTCTATAATAGTGTTAGCAAGGTTTTTCTATGAGTTGACCTACTTTTTGACCCGACATACCTGTATTCGAACTTGACAGAGGTATTGTAAGGATAACCATTCTGAGCAAGTTTGAGGATGATTGGACCAAAACTGGCCTCTATAGTGTTGACAAGGTTTTTCTGTGATTTGACATACTGACCTACTTTTTGACCTGACATGACCCATATTCGAACTTGACCCAGATATCATCAAGACAAACATTCTGGTAAAGTTTCATGTAGATTGAAGCAAAAATGTGGTCTATAGAGGATGAACAAGGCAAATGTTGATGACGGACCTACGACGGACAAAATGTGATCACAAAAGCTGACCTTGAGCTTTGCTAAGGTGAGCTAAAAACTTAACGCAAGTGTTTGGTATGATTATATATAGTTTGACTAAAACTTCAATCAAGTTGTAGTCTCACTACATCTGGCAGTTCTGTCTGTTAGTATTTTGTGTATGCATCTTTGCACGTGCTAATTTGTGTATGTATATAATCTCGCTTAGATGTAAATACCATTTTTCCTAAAATTTGTTGATCTTTGTATTAGACTAAGAGATTTTACTATTATAGATGATTTGTATAAATTTGACAAATAAAATATTATTTATTAATACATATTGTTCTTCTTTAAAGCCATTAAGCCATTATTTATAAAGAAATAAAATATTAGAACTGTACCATCATGACTCTATGCAAGAAATATTGGCAGAAAATAGGCCTAAATGCAGATATGGTCTAACTTCGTCAATATGCCCATAAACCTCTTTAAATCCATGTTTGCCAATATGC
The DNA here is from genome assembly GCA_963580285.1 of Lucinisca nassula. Lineage (NCBI taxonomy): Eukaryota > Metazoa > Mollusca > Bivalvia > Lucinida > Lucinidae > Lucinisca > Lucinisca nassula. Next base: position 27,604,562 of record OY757011.1, on the reverse strand, counting down.
TTCACTTGTGTGCGTCGGGTTGTATTCATCAACAGTCCGCAATTTTTCTGCTGAGCTGCAAGTCTAAAGTAGAAGTAAAACAAAAGTCAGGAATCGATACAATTAACTAACTCCACCCATCAAAGACACCAAAGGGAAAGAAACACAAACATGAAGCGACCAAACCATAATGGAAACCTAAACAAAGGAAGGCCATAAGGACAGTTACTTTCCCACAAAATGGCCAAATGGCCATCGAAAAATAAAAAGACACAAGTGATACACACAGTAAGTAACAAACAACAACATAAATATACCGCCACAGAAGAACCGCCTTGGAACGGTCAGTGGAAAGAATTCCACTGGGGGGCTAAAATCGATTTTACATGGCCATAATCCTCGCCCTTACCTCTGTCGCGGTATACACTAATTTTGTTTAGTCCGCATGAAGGCTTCCAAACTCATCAGTGTAACATCTCCGAGAACATGAGTGAGTGCGTTTTAGTTTTACGTCCCACCAACAGCTAAGGTCATACGGAGACGTGACCTCGGTTTAAAGACTCATCCGAAAGTCCGTCTCCGAGAACATGCAAATCAAAAAACTACAGAGATGAAACAAGGTTGAGAACTCGACAGCATACAACAACAGAATTGCTGGAGCAAAAGAAAACCAACAGTCAGACTCCGAGCTGGTCAAATTAAGTATGTGGGTACTTCTAGTGAATAGTGTCTTATGCCACAGATAGCTATCCCCTCGGACCTACATTAAACTATAAATTCCTAATGTCCCTCAAAGTGGACTTTGCAAACAGTGTAGACGCAGATACGATGATGTAAAGATGATTAGGGTCTGCACTGTTTTTCATTACACTGAACGGAAAAAATCCACTTGACATTAAAGGGTTAAAAGTCCTTCAGTTCTACCGTTTTTGTCTTTGTATTGGAGTTCTAACGATCCAAGCAACACTATTTAGGTCATTTTTGAGCCGGTCAGTTTACCTATGCACTCTTTTCCTGGGTAGGCTAATACGTAAGTGGTTAACCAGTACAGTGCACGTTCTTCAGCCACAAACTGACAACTGCCCTTCTTGAATTAGCGGAAGGGAGAGAATGGCCGCAGGAAAAAAAATTAATGGTCAGTCTCAACGACTGCGGCAGGTATCGAACCTGCGTCCTAGACTCGCATTTGTCTTCTGTAAAACCGGGAGAAAGCTGAAAATTGTAGTTGCATGTCTGCCAGCCCTTGGTACTTTATCCGCCTGCCCGTTTTTGTGATGAGAACAACAATGAACGTCAGCATGATCATCAGAAGCAGTGCATCACGACAAGGTTATGTAGTTTTGGTGGTGGTGGTTAGAGTAGCGGCGCTTTAAATTCCGTTGCAGAAGACAGGATGGGCTCTATGTTCCACCGCCCCTACGGCCACAAGAGACTTTGGGAACATATTTGTATTTGCCACATGGTTAGTGTCCCAAAATAATATATATTCTAGTTAATTTTAGCAGAGCAGTCAGCTTTCAGTGGACACATTTAGAAAGCATACCAGGTTTAACAAGTCAACCGATTATAAAAAATAGAGTGAGTGTTTGGGTTTTACGTCCCACCAACAGCTAAGGTCATACGGAGACGTGACCTCGGTTAAAAGACACATCCGAAGGTCTGGAGACGCGGGATCGATCCTGCGATCCCTGGATTACAAGGCGATCAGCGTAACCACTATACCATGGAGGCTTCTATAAAAAATAGAAGTGAAGGCAATGATCAGGAATCGATACAGTTAATCCACAGCTCCAAGCAGTGACACCAAAGGGAATGAAACGCAAACATGAAATAACTAGACCCTAATGGAAACACCAATAGCGGAAAGCCAAAAGGACAGTTACTTTCCCACAAAATGGCATATGGCTATCCAAAACAAAATTATATAAGTTAAACACACACTCAAAGACAAACAAACCGTAACAAAAATAAATCGCGGCAGAAGAAGGACATTGAAACGGTCCGTGAAACGAATTCCATTGGGGCAGGGCTTAAAGTCTCCCAAATGAATTCTCATAATCAAAAGTGCACACTCTTTAAGATTTCAGGCCTTTTATGAAGTGAATTGGTTGGGGCATGGCCACGGGTCGGTATCACTGAATGCATCTTCGATAAAGAACAAGAGAATTGGTTTAGGTGGTTTCATGGAATGGATGGGTGGAGAATTCATCGCTCCCAGTTTGGAGTGACTCAATGAGTCTTATAAGATACAAGAATATATCACTGAATGTGTCTTATAGGAAGCAAGAATGTTTAGGAGTGACACCTGAAGGGTTTAGAACTGAGTTATTATGCCTTTTACGAATTCAGGAGACGGGGTATTGCTAGGTTGGTGTCACTGAATGCGTCTTATCATAAGGAACATGAATACATAAGGTTTAGGGTTGGGATTCTGAACTGATTTGTTAGTTTGAATTGAAATTTAACGTCCCCGACAACAATATGTAGGCAATTTTGGAGACATTGCTTCCAATGTGTGGGACATTTACCCGACATTAAGATGAAATGACATATCAAGCCCTGCCGCCCAATGAAACAAATAGGGTTTATGTGTTTGGATGATCCGACTCGTACCACTTTGCCTGGGCAGGCTTAGACATGGCCATATCACATCCCGGGGATCCCCCAGGTTGTTGTCACTTAATGCGCCTTATCATAAGGAACAAGAATGTATGGTGCAGGGGTGGAGAACGGTTTCCTGAGATAGGTCTTTTATGAAGTGGATGGGATGGGAAAAGGCCCCTTCAGTCCCTGGGGAATGCCTTGAAACTGTCTTGCAAAAGTTCTTAGTGATATGTGTCAAATCACCTCTATCCGTCATGCGGTTACAGAGAAGTCGTCCGGACAAAATTTGGGCGGATTTTTTTTTTTTTTTTTTTTTTTCAAACATCCAGGGGACGTTTTAGGTCCGCGGTTATGAAACCCTCGTGCACAACGTCATATCCATATCTATCATATCCCAAAATTTCAGAACACTCATTCCAGTGGTTGCTGAGAACTCGTCCTAATAAAATTGTAGCGAATAGAAAGAATAAGAAACGCAGCAGACCCAGTAAGTCTCCCAGCTTCGTTTGGGAACCGAATTTTAATCCACGAAAAGGTAAGAATCTTGAAAAAAAAAAATGACTTGAAACGGCGAGCATTCCAGAGAGGTCGATTTCTAATGGAATCATTTCAATATTTTTCGTTGCCAATCCATTTAAGCGCTTCATAACAAGCGTGAACTAAAACATAACTGATAAACATTGTACAATGTATAATGTCAAGTACAAAACGGCTAATCCGTTATGTACAAAACGGCTAATCCGTTATATTGTCTTTAAGACGGGTCTTCATGAGCTAGTGGGCAGGAGCGCCGCATTCGGATCCCATGAGACGCCAAGGTTTAAAATGGAAGATTTTTTTTCAGTATTCGCCAACCTATGATTAATGACCGGATCAAAACAAGTGAAATAATTTTGAAATGGCAGTAAAACAACATCCAACCCTGAAAAATTGAATGCATGTAACAAAGCCTATCATGATGTATACAAGAACTTTTTCCCCAAGTGTTTATAGATCTGTTGTTTTAATATAACACGTTGCATGGAAGTGAATACTTTTTTGTAGTCCACCAGCGTTGTCTATGGTCTGCAGTTTATGTATTGTATGATAACTGGAGCACCGGAACAGGCTTCACAGCCTCTACGGCGTCTTCTTGTACTAGTCTTTTGGTATGGGTCCGGGGACCAAACTTGTAGCGATGTTTTTTTACGAGATCAGCAGCAACCTGTCCTTCAATAAACATATACAGTACATAACCAATTCAGGAAGTCGGTCATTGAGCTTCCTTAAGAGAACTATTAGATCCCAAAACCCAGCTTAAAGGTCATACGTGCAATGGAAACGGCTGCTGGCAAGTATTGCATTGCTGCCCACATTTGATTCTTGCAACCTTAGAGGGCAGTGGGCACAGTCAGCCACTCACTGCCTTAAATACAAGCGCGTTGTTTTAACCTTTCAGTCTGTAGACTGACAGTTTAACATCTTCACTCTGTCATCTTTCGTCTGTACGAATATGTATTATGGGATTTTTTTTTATTTTTAACATATTCTCTACTAACATAGCATAGAGGCGCACCTGCACGTAATCCCCGCGTGGGGGTGATTCTGTAAGAATAGATAGATAGATATATAAGTATCTCTCATACCTTGCTTAACATCCCTCCTTTGCAAAGTACATTACCGAGAATTCGTCAGAAAATGTGATGCATCAATGGATATCCCATGTTTGTTTGTATTGGGGTTCACCGTCTCAGTCAACACTATTTCATGTCATTTTTTACTCGGTCAGTTTACCTATCCACACTTTTCCCGTGCAGGCTTATTGGCCTACGTACGCGGTTAACCAGTACAGTGCACAATCTTCCACCAGAAACTGACAACTGGTCTTCTTGAATCAGCGGAAGGGAGAGAATGACTGTAGAAAAGATTTCATGATCAATCACCACGAAAGAATGTTGCCGACCCCGGCAGGTAACGAATTTGCGTCCTTTGATCACCAGTCACACGCGCATCCGATTGAGCTACCGTGGCTGGCGGACATCCACTGTACAGATTCGTTTGCAGCACAAAAATGGGTCCATAAATGATTTTTCCAGTCTTTGATATTAGTTCGGAAAACGTTATGTGGGAAAGTAACTGCCATATAGTGAAGTTAGTCTATGATGGGATGCATCGATTCCTGATCCATGCGTTCACTTCGATTTTGAGTAGTAACGGAGTCTTCTACCTTCGCATTCTTTAATTTGTGTTTTCTTTCAAACGACCATTTTCCTCGGAATTTATTAAAAGGAAGTCACGTGTTGCTGTTTGAAGATCTATAAACTTTCGTCTATACTTACATCTAGCTGCAAAATTTGAAATGCTTGTATAAGTGTACGTTGCTTACGTATATTTCCGAGTCTGTTGTATATAAGAAAATCTTAATATTGTAGGAGTTGCGTTTTCTTAGTTCTGTTCACGAATGGCTACACGTGCTACCACACGGACGGCTGTGCCCTTGATTTATATTTTCATGGCTGACTGGCTTTAGACTGGCTGTTAGTGTTAGAGAGCTGTAATTTCATACAAATTGTTTTTCATTCGGGTTGAATATATTGCTTCTTCAGATTTGACGATTGGGAGTATTACCAAATTAAATTATACTGACAGCGATGCAAACACTCCAAAGTAGAAGTAAAACAAAGATCAGGAATCGATACAATTAACTTACTCCACCCATCAAAGACACCAAAGACACAAGTCTCCTCTCATATGCTTGGCGCAAAGCCCCCTATTTTAGTCGGACGCTCCACCGTCTGAGTTACTTGTACCAGTGGTTTTAGTCGGCAAAACATTTGTAAAGACCAAACAGATCATACGCCTTTGATCTATATCGGCATTTTTAAGTGTATGTTTGGAGTATGGAGTTCGAAATTAGATTTATTCCGTAATAGCAAAATATAGTAAAATATCAGTGAGTGTTGGGGAAAGTCGCGAATCCCAAGCCAAGTTCACACACATTTTATTTCAAATACTACTCCAGTCATTCCACTCTCGAATGTGCACATTGTTTACATGCAGGATGTTGGAATGGCCCACATAATTATCCGTCAGTCAAACACTAAATAGAAAAATCGTCAAACCACGCCATCAAGGCGGAACCAGTGGAAACAGAAATTTTCACGCAAGCTTGAAATTTCAGGAATTTCCATCTTATTACCGCTCTGCTCATGTACATTAGGGGCATGGAACCTTTTTGAGAAGTTGGAGGAGCTTCTCCGCTGGATGTGTTAATCAAAAATCAAAAGTAAAGAAATAATCACCGAAAAACGCCGCAAAAACCGACTTAAGTTCATGTTCATGATACGTTTTCTTACCAAGTGTAATCAAAACATCTCAACTGTTTGTAGAGTTAACGCGATTACAAGGTTATAATATCGAAGGAGACAACTCAAATACAATGGTACCAACAGTTGTGATTTTTGTAAATTACACGTATACAATATACTGTCAATTTACCTCAAAGAGTATAAGAATGATTGTGATCACAAGTTTCATTGCCAGGGGCAAATGCCATGACACCTAGAGTTGTGGTTCTTGTGCATGGCATGCCTTCTCATTAACCTAATGCATATTTAACTAAGTACCATCAAAACACCTCAAAGGGTATTGGAGTCCGGGTGATCATAAGGTTATATTGTCAGGGCAGATAACCAAACTACCATGGCACCCAGTTTTGGTTTTAGTGCATGACACGCTTTTTCAATCACATATACAGTTGTACTAAGTGGTAGTCGCAGATAAGATTGAGTAGGCGGCGCTATTCACGTGTTGTCACTATATGTCAAATTCGCCGAGTCCACCAGAGGATTCGGTAAAGTGTCTTTTGCATGCTTTAAGCAAGCGGAGCAACTGACCATATATACACCACAGCTTTATGTTACCGACTGACGCCAGACTGAGCGCTATATCCACTGGACCTATTCGGCCCGGAGACAAGTCTCGATAAAACAGTCCCCATCCCCTTCATCATAGTGTAGATTATATCTTCTAGTCATTTGGGATCTTTGATTCTATTTTGGAGTTTTGAAAATCTATGTATTTGAGTCACTGATGAAGCTAACTTTTCGGAACTAGCTAGTCTGGCCCAGACAACCAGTACACGCCATAACACTGACTTTTCTGTGTAAAATATAGATTTGTTATTCATAGTTTTAGGTAAAGCCAGTTGTGCAACCTTGAGGAGATACACTATGCAAGCTATGGTGGTTGCACATCTTATTGTTGAGGAGATGCCTAGCGTTGACGTAAAAAGTGACTGGAGCACAAAACAGGACAATGTCACCGGGTCAGGGTACCTGCAGAGTCACTACAACTAGGAGAAGCACTATGCAAGGTTTGATGGTTGGAGTTTTATGGTGACTTAGTATATAAATTCAGAAAAATATATAACCGCAATGACTTTAGCACCCAATTTCGTAAAATCATTCTTCGATATAAAAAGATTGGGTACAACATGGATATTATACGACAGACTGCATGCATGGTAGTTAACCCAATCACGGTTGGCAACTTTGCTTCCCTCTTTAATTGCACGCCGGTGGGTCGTAAACGCTTATTGAGAATTAGAGAGATCTAATTCAAGGTAATGTTGGTTGGTGCCTGATGCTCTGTCTCTGGTCGGGCCCATCGGAGTCTAACTGTTGGTTTTCTTTTGCTCCAGCATTTCAGTGGTTTCTTGCTGTCGAGTCCTCACCGTTGTCTCACCTACCTCTGTGGTTCTTTGATTATTTGTGTTCACGGAGATGTTGCACTGATGAGTTAGGAGGCCTTCATGCGGACTGAACAAATTATTTGTCTAAATCGCGGCGGAAGTCAGGGCGAGGATTGTGGCCACGTAAAATCGATTTAAGCTCCCCCCCCCCCCCCCCCCCCCCCGTTGAAATTTTTCCACTGACCGTTCCAAGGCGGTTCTTCTGTGGCGATTTATTTATGTTGTTGTTTGTTACTTACTGTGTGTATCACTTGTCTTTTAATTTTGGATGGCCATATGGCCATTTTGTGGGAAAGTAACTGTCCTTATGTCCTTCCTTTGTTTAGGTTTCCATTATGGTCTGGTCGTTTCATGTTTGTATTTCTTTCCCTTTGGTGTCTTTGATGGGTGGAGTAAGTTAATTGTATCGATTCCTGATCTTTGTTTTACTTCTACTTAAAAGCTTATTAGTATTGTACTTAATTACAATACAAACATTAGGCGTAAATGTGGAACTTAGACATAGAATGTTTACACACGGACGGACAGACGGAGAGTCAACGCCTATGTCGCACCCTACTACAAGCAGGTGCAATAATGATGCTAAACGGACTTAAACCTTAGGGTGAATGCTAGGTCTGATCCAAAAAAGATCACACAGTGAGTGGACCATAAAATGTAGGTCAATGACAAATATGAATGCTTGCAACGTAAAGGCTTATGTTGGTTGGTACCTGATGCTTGGTCTCTGGTCGGACCCATCGGAGTCTAACTGTTGCTTTTCTTTTGCTCCAGCATTTTAGTGGTTTCGTGCTGTCGAGTCCTCACCATTGTTTCATCTCTGTGGTTGTTTGACTTTTGTGTTCACTGAGATGTTGCACTGATGAGTTAGGAAGCCTTCATGCGGGCTGAGCAAATTATTTGTCTAAATCGCGACGGAAGGGCGAGGATTGTGGCCACGTAAAATCGGTTCGTGACCCCCTCCCCAGTGGAATTCGTTTCCGCTGACCGGCCCAAGGTGGTGGTTTTTTGTCGCTTGTGTTGTTTTATTTTGGATAGCCTATTGGCCAATTTGTGGGAAGGTAACAGTGACTGTCCTTTTGGCTTTCCGGTGTTGATGTTTCCATTGGGGCCTGTTCATGTTTTTGTTTTTTTCCCTTTGGTGTCTCTGGGGGTGGGGGGAGCTGTGGGTTAATTGTATCGATTCCTGATCATTGCTTCCTCTTCTACTTTGCATAGATGCAAGCTTGTACCACCTATCATTAACGAAGCCCGTGAAGTTCTTAAGAAATGGACATCAGGGTGAACGCTAGGGTTGGCACAATAGTTCATAGTGAACTATAAAGTATAGGTCAATGTCAAATACTGTATGGGCGCTTGCATTAAAAATGCTATCTCTAGATACCAAGTATCAATAATAAAGCTTTAATAGCTCTTGAAAATGGACTTGACCATTTAAGTGAATGCAAGAGTTGTTGCAAATGTTGACGGACTGACAAACGGAAGGACAACAGGGGGAAAACCAGACTCCTGTATCACTGCAGGCATCGCAAACACAGAAGTTCTAAAAGCCTATCTAATGAAGTGATTACCTTTATATTATACCGTAACAGGTGGGTATACAATACATAGGCATTTAAGCTAATAAGACCGATTACACAAATATCACCACCACTAGATGCTACCAGAATTCCACAGAAGGTAGCGTCGCACCTGCTGGGGGCAAAAGTCACAGGAGCCACCATCAGAACGTAGTTATTAAACAAGGCCTCCAATGCGATACAAATCCCCTCGCACAAGACAACTTCGTATGTGGAAAACGCTGAACTGGCAAAAGTCCAACTTGCTTGAGATAAAAGGTTTTAGGGATATGACAATGTTTCTCTAAAAATAGCCATAGTGTCCTTGACTTGCGGCCATGACCTTGAAAGTAGATCTTGCTCGAGATATTATCATAAGCATCTTTTGTGTGAAGTTATATTAACCCTTCTCTTGCTGAATATTCATTTAAGCCACACCCATTTCTGTCTATCAACCAATCAAATTACTTGATGTAATTTATTGCTACAAATTCATAAACTGAATGCCAAACAGTGTAGATCCTGATAGATGGCTTCAGAAGCCATCTGATCTGGTTCTACACTGTTTCCAAAGATAGGGGTTGTCGTGAACAGCAAGATAAGGGTTAAAATCTGTCAAGGTACCTGCAGAGACGGTACATCTAGAAGAATTACGAAGATTTGATGGTTGTAGGCCTTTTATTTGAGATCTGGAACTTCGATGTAAAATGTGCCAAAGTCACTGGAGCGTAAAATATAGGTCAAGGACACCAGGCCAAATTTTTATGGTCGTAGGCCTTTGATTCGAGATCTGGAACATCGACGTAAATTCTGTCAGTCACTGGAGTGTAAAATATTGATCAAGGTCACCAGGTCAAGATACCTGCCAAGTCGGCACATCTAGGAGAAGCACTATGCAAGATTATATGGTTGTAGGCCTTTTATATGAGAAGATCTCGAACATCCGACGTAATCTGTGTCAAAGTCACTGCAGCGTAAAATATAGATCAAGGTCACCGAGGGAAGGGGCTTGCCTAGTCAAGAGCTCAGGGAGATGTTTCATGAAAATTTTAATGGTTGTTTAGTCTTATAGTTGATTACAATACAAACTTCGGCATAAATGTAGAACTTCGACATAATGGTCAAAGTCATTGGGAGTGCAAAATATAGGTCAAAGTCACCTTGTCAAGGTGCCTACAAAGTCAGAAGGTCAGAAAGATGTTTCATGTAAGGTTTGATGGTAGCTAAGGTTTGCAGTTGGCTTAAATCAAAACCTTGACGTAAATGTTGAATTTCGACGTAGATATTAACAGACGGACGGACGAACAGGTGGATGAACTGACGGAAAAGCGGACGCCCATGTCGCACCCTACTACAAGCAGGTGCGACAAAAAGGTATGTTTATCAAATTAAGAAATAAAAACAATGGAAGAGTTTTTATGTATAAATATATTTTTAAGTTTATTAATAACCACTCAGCATCCACGTACATGTATCAAACAAATGAAACTTACAGAGATTAAAAAAACAAATATTTGAACCCATCTGAAATTATGTAACATAAAACATTATCGACTGCCTTGGTAGCTTATTTGGATGCATGTATGACTGGTGATCAGGAGGTTGTGGGTTCGCTACCTGTCAGGGTCTGCAACATTCTTTTATGAATACTGATCATGAAATCTTTTCTTCAGTCATTATCTCCATTCTGCTAATTCCAGCAGTGCAGTTGTCAGTTTCTGGCAAAGAACACACTGTTCTTGTTCACAACTTACGTATAAGCCTGTCCAGGAAAAGTGTGGACAGGTAAACGATCTGGAACCTGGTCAAATGACTCGAGTATGGACCTATCTGCTACATAAGTTTTGTTGGTATTTTGAATTATGCCACTCAGATTTATCAAAAATATGTTTGTGTGGTTGATGGTGTGTGTCTTGGATGATGGATCTGTGCGATTAGATGGACCTGCAAAGTCATCATAATTACCATTTTATTGTTGATACAAGCGGTTGCTACTAGCATATATATAAACAATGGATGCTGAACCGGACAATAAACGTGCCAGATCGGCATTTAAATAACTTGTGTGAAAACATTTTGTTTATGTCAAGACATTATTTTATTTTATTGCATATAAATATAAGGACATACATGTACTTAATAAACCAATGTGTTGTTATTGAACAGGAAACTCTGTTTTCTACTCTGCAACAAAAGTCCAAATTTACCTAATAAAACAGCAAATCTGTACAAAGCAATATCGCAATAATGTATCGTATCACCTATCTGGGCTCGCGATAGTATCATGATACATTTTTTCTGGCCATACCCAACTCTACACGCAGAGCTGAAACCGACCCGCACATGAGAACTGGTAAACCGCTTAGAGGATCTAAGCCTGCCCAGGCAAAGCGGTGCATGTTGGCCCATCCATGCTTATAAACCCTATTGGTTTCATTGGGCGGCAGGGCTTGAGATGTCATTTCACCTCAATGGCGGGTAAAAGGCCCACAAAATTGAAAGCAGTGTCTCCAAATTGACCTTTACAGTGTTGATGGGGATGTTAAACCTCAAAACCTTTCAAGACAATTGGCCAAGCGTTTTTGGAGGAGATATTTCAAGGTTTTTACCATATTTCGGCATGCCAGCCATTTCGGTCATGTGATCTGAACCATTGCAACAAACTAGCCTGGTCTCATTGATTTTCTTTTTTTTTTTTTATTTGATGTTTTACATGCCCGTCAAAACTATTTAGGTCATATTGGAAATGTCGCTTCCAGTATTGTTGGAAGCCCTGCCGCCCAAACAAACCAAAACAAGAGTCCGACCCGCACAACTTGCCTTGGCAGGTTTAGACACTTTAAGCGGTTTACCAGTACTCATGTGCACAATCGGTACTGAGCCATTGTCAAAAGGCTGCATTTGAAATTTAACCGAAATTGGCCCAGCCATTACATGAATAGGGTCCAGGAACCGCGGTGCAAGGCTGACCGTCCATGTTAATAAACCCTATTGGTTTCATTGGGCGACAGGGCTTGAGATGTCATTTCATCTCAATGTCGGGTAAAAGTCCCACAAAATTGGAAGCAACGTCTCCAAAATGACCTTTACAGTGTTGTCGGGAAGTTAAACATCAAATCAAACATAAAACATGAATAGGGAAACTGTCCTTTGAAATGTCAATCCAAAACACTTGGGCCAACTTGGTCACCGAATGATATTTGAAACTCAAAGAGATCCATTTTGTACCTATCTCATGTCATAGACCACAATGACTTGTTTTACCTTTTACGAATACAATAGCCTAAGAAATCAAATTTGGCCATTAAATCAAAACTTTTTTTCAGAAACCACTGGGCCACCAGAACCACTCCAACCGAATTTCATATGAAAAGTTTTAGGAACAAAGAAATTTAAATAATATATCCCTGGTCACATGACCTATATGACAGTCATGCACATTTAAGGTAAAAGCCCGTCAGAAATCTTCTCAGGAACCAGTGGATCAATGACCATGAAACTTGGCTTGTATCTAGCATTGGGGACTTGAGCCAATCATGGTTTGTTCAAATAATGACCCCTGGATGACCTTGACCAATTTTATGCCATGGTCAACTTTGGTTGCATAGGCTTTTGTATGGAAAAAAAGCCAATACAGTGTATCTATTGGAAACTATTGCAGCCTGTGATGCAAATATTGTAGTTGCAGTTTGCTAAATGAGTAAATGAAACTACAATTAGTATTTAAAGTCAATGTCATTTCTTGACCTTAACCCAAGTTCTTTCAGATATTAAACAGAAAATAGAGAATATTTGATTTTTTTTTCCTCAGTTTTCTTTGTTTGATTTGAAGCTTAACATCACTGTCAACACTGAATAGTTTATTTTGGAGACGTTTCATATTTTGTGGGACTTTTACCTTACACTGAGAAGAAATGACATCTCAAACCCTGCCTGATTTTTTTCAATGTAAGATCGATTTTTATTTCATCGAATGAACACCAAAAGAAGTATTTTCACAAGTGGTGAAGCCACGAGTGAAAAAAATTCTTTTGGTGTTCATGAGTGAAATAAAAATTGATCTTACACTGAAAAAAATATCAATTTGTTTCTTTAAAGCTTTATATTGTCATTTATAATGTGATTTCAAAGTGTCACTCAATCATCAAAAAATTTCATATGAAAGCTTTTACAGGTTTTGGGACCAAGAAAATTAAATATGTGTTTAGTCACATGACCAATATGGCCACCATGCCCATATATGATAAAAACACTTTAAAAAGCTTCTTATGCGGAATCCTGTGGTCTAATTGCCTTGAAACTTGATTTAAAGCGTAAGGGTCTCGACTCATAATTTGATCAAATACTTACTCCATCTTGGAAACTATTGTTGCCTGCTAACATTAAATTTGTGTAAGGGCTGGAATATTCTGCACAATTTCACACGTCATTATGAATACATGCCAATACAAATACATTGTAAACTTTACTGCCGAAATAAACGAAAATTTTAAGATGAAAAATTGCGATATTTTTCTTATTTCTGCTCAAAATATAGATTATGGAATATGGATACTCGTTAAAACTGCCTCATCCCCACAATCTATAATTTAGAGGAGAAATAAGAAAAATAAGGTTGTTTCCCTGTAAACCCCAGTTTTACTATATATACATGTACATGTAAGTGTTGTCTGAGGGGGTCAAAATTATATAGGTGTGCTTTCATGATGTACTGCATTTCCTACCAAGGACATGTAGTTTCTGGTAAATTTTACAGGGAGTAGATAAAATTTTTGCTCTTAGGAACAAGCGGGCCAAAGGTCTTTAAACTATAAATTTGGCATTGCCGGCCTTGGTAGCTCAGTCGGATGCGCGTCTGACTGGTGATCAGGAGGACCTGCCAGGGTCAGCAACATTCTTTCGTAGATTAATCATGAAATCTTTTCTGTGGTCATACTCTCCCTTCCCTGATTTAAGAAGGGCAGTTGTCAGTTTCTGGTGAAAGAATGTGCACTGTACTGGTTTAACTGCTTAAATTTAAGCCTGCCCAGGAAATGTGGCTAAACAGTGCTAAGTAAACTGATCAGCTCTAAAATTACTTAAATAGTGATGACTGGGTCGTTAAAACCCGCAGTGTTCTGCCAAGAAATTCAAAAACATGGGCCAATGGCCCATCAGACAGGAAATTGTCGGGCCATTTACAAAAAAGTGGGGCCATTCACCAAAAAAGCAGGGCCATTCACAAAAAAAATCAATTTATACAAAGGGCGAGTATGACCTCTTGAAAGGGCCATTTATCAATCAATATTTTATTTCTGTCCGACTTTTAAATGTGGAAATACAATGTTAAACAGGTGTTGTAAACTTTGACATGAAAATCATGACCTTGCAGTCGGTACACAAAAAAGATCAAACAGAATTTTTTTCTTGGCCTTCAGCTAAATGTGTCTCATTACTATTTTTAGCCTAAGGAAATATAATTTTGGGGAACACTGAAACATGGGTTGATCAAAAAGAGACAGATCAGCCTGCGCAGCCTGATCAGAACATTCGCTGTTGGCTCTACAATTAAGTAGGAATCTGTTACCATAAACAAATTATTATAAGAGCGTTGGGTATTATCAATCCAAAGGCAATATTTACGGCCACTGACACGTGACCAGTCCACAGGTGTCAGGTGTGAAAAACGTGTTGGGTTAATTTTGAGAGGCTAAAAATATATATTGGGCTGCAGATTAATAGACTTCAAAGGAAAGCAACCGGATCAAGACATGATGACGGTTCGTTCCTCGAGAAAAAGGTGCGCCCGGCAATAATTTGGATGCGCCCACGGGCCCATGGATGTCAACTTTTCTGCGCCATACAGATTTTTTCCGCGCCAATGGCGCAAGGGCGCGGCCTTGGCAGAACACTGAAACCCCAATACAATCAAACATACAGTTACAAATTAAAATGGGCCATGAATTGCTAATGCTAAATTTATTTGTATCATACAAATAAATTTAGCATTAGCAATTCACGGCCCATTTTAATTTATTCAAATGATGAAAAGCATAAACTTATGGGATAGAGGAAAATGTTTTGTCACATGACCAAGATGGCTGCCAGGGTAAAAAAAAATCAAAATTCTTCTTCTCAGAAACCAAAAGGCACCAAATACACTAAGCGCTCAGGTATGCAGTCCAGGACCATCAGTCCTCCTGTTTAAGATTCTTTCCATATCTGTACAGGGCGGTCATCATGGTCATAAGACCTTGAGCAAACAAGCCAACGTTCATTCCCCCATTGTCAGGCAGTTGCATATGCAATTAATTGAAATTGACTCGCTCTTTAAGCACATGTCAGGTTGAGGTTGTATATTCCTTTTCCATGTCACTGCAATACACTTGTATGAGTTTATATTCTTCAAGCTTTGCTTATCTCATATCGGTAGTCACAATTTTATGTGTTTAAGGCTGTAATTAGCTGTCTCCTCTGTGATGTAAACTTGGGTTTCACAAAGTTCCCTTTCACTTGTACAGTGTTATCTCTAGAACAATATTCAGTAGTCAAGTACAGATGTCTTTATTGTCATGCTATAACATCCAATGATCTAACTGCCTTCTCTGTATCATCATAAAGTGCTAACAGCACTGTTATCTGAAAAAAAATAAAATATAAATGGTACTTGTAACTATGGCTAAGTGTGAAACATACTGATACCCCCACCAAAGTGCCAACTTTAAAACAAAGGGATTAAGTAAAACTTTTACACATGCCTGAAGTTGGCCAGAAAATGTCAAAAGTGGCAAAATCCATACAAAACACACTAGAATTGGTAGTATAATGCCAAGTGCAATTCAGGTGTAATAATATTGCCTGCACAGGGTATATATACAAGAATATAGCGAAAGGTTATGTTGCGCCTGCGGGGACGCAAAGTCAACAAACCATGACATCTAGGCAAGGTCAAACATACATGTAGATGCTTACATAAAAGTTGCCATTCTTAAATGCAAGCTTGTACTACATGTAAGTATCATTAATGAAAGCTTTAATAATTCTTGAGAAATGAGTGAGTGTTTGAGTTTTACTTTCCACCAACAGCTAAGGTCATACGGAGATGGGACCTCAGTTTAAAGACTCATCCGAAAGTCTGGAGAAGCCCAGGATCGATCCTGTGATCCCTGGTTTACAAGGCGAGTAGCCTAACCACTACACTACGGAGGCTTCTTCTTGAGAAATGAACTTAAACATTAGGGTTTTGTTGGTTTGATTTGAGGTTTAACGTCCCCATCAACACTGTAAAGGTCATTTTGGAGATGTTGCTTCCAAGTTTGTGGGACTTTTACCCGACAATACGATGAAATGACATCTCGAGCCCTGTCACCCAATGAAACCAATAGGGTTTATTAGCATGGACGGTCCGCCTCAGACCGCAGTTCCTGGACTGGCTAAGATCCTCTAAGCGGTTTACCAGTACTAGTGTGCCGGCCGGATTCAGCTCTGCGTGGAAGCATCATGCAGCCCATATATTTCTTCAAGCCCCTATCGGTGGGGGCGAAACCATTAGGGTGAATGCTAGGGTTGTTGCAATATCTTATAAAGTCAGTGAACCATAAAATATAGGTCAAGATCAAATATGGATGCTTGCAGTTAAGTTTCCATCTCAAGAAACAAGTTTGTACCAAGTATCATTAATCAATTTAATGAAGCTCTTATAGTTATTGAAAAATTAACACGAGTATTTGGATGAATGCTAGGGTGGTCGCAATATTTTACAGAGTCAGTGAACCATGAAAGTAGGTCAAGTCAAATATGGATGCTTGCATTTAAGTTGCAATCCTTTAGATACAAGTTTGTACCAAGTGTCATAAATGAGCTCTTATATGTGTAGTTCTTTAGAAATTAACATGAATGTCAAATATGGATGCTTGCATTTAAGTTGCCATCCCAGGATTCAAGTTTGTACCAAATATCTCTTATAGTTCTTGAGAAACAAACTTGACCATTAGGGTGAAGGCTAGGGTGGTCGCAATAGTTTACAAAGTCAGTGAACCATAAAATGTAGGTCAAGGTCAAATACGCATGCTTGCATTTAAGTGGCCATCTGCAGATACAAGTTTGTACCAAGTATCATTAATGAAGCTCTTATAGTTCTTGAGAAATAAACTTGACCTTTCCGCCCCCGCCCATTGGGGCTTGAAGAAATAGATGGGCTGCATGATGCTTCCAGTCCGAGTTGGAACGTCCATGCTTATAAACCCTATTGGTTTCATTGGGCGACACAACTTGAGATATCATTACATCTCAATTTCGGGTAAAAGTCCCACAATATTGGAAGCAACGTCTCCAAAATGACCTTACTGTGTTGACTGGGACGTTAAACCTCAAATCAATCAAACAAACAAAAACTTGACCATTAGGGCGAATGCTAGGGTGGTCGCAAATGCTGATGCCTTGACAAGTTGACCCCTTGACAAACAGATGGACAGAAGGATGAACGGACGGAAAACAGGGCGCCTATATCGTGCCATGTTAATAGCAGGGGCGACAAAAATAATCATTTTTAGCAAAGCAGGGGACATAACTCTGTGACTAATCTCCCGACAATGCTAGTTTTTCAAAGTCTTCTGAGCTTTTAACCCTGACTTACTTGTACGTAAGTTTCAGGAAGATCCGGTGATGACAAGGTCAAAAATAGGTATTTTCAGCAATCAAAGGGACATAACTCTTAATAGTGCTGATTTGGTCGGTTTTCGGACTCATCTGACTTTTCATCCCTTGTCACCATGCACATAAGTTTCAGAGACATGATAAAAACTGAAGGCCCTACGGTGATGACAAGCATTTTCCCATTGTAAGTCAATGGGACCTTGTGGTTGCCATAGCAATCAAAGTTTTCATTCAATTTAAAAAAAAAGTTTAAGTCATCAATGCCCCACCAGAGGCATGCTGCAGATGAGAAATGGTTGAGATATGCCGATATAACTGGTCAAAAGTGTGGAAGGCCGGACGATGCACGCCAGATCACCCACTATGCTATAAGCTCCCCTGGAGCCTTCCGCCCGGGTGAGCTAAAACAGATGCTCATCTGGATGAGGTTATATTGTGCCAGGATAGCCAACTTGTTTTCAGGTCAGATTGCAGTCCTGAATCTGCTTGCTGCCATGATGCTTGCTGATAAGGTTTCTGAACAACTCTATATGACTTAGTATTCAGATCTATGTTTGTGCTGATAATTTTTTCTTCTGTGGTCCTTGCTTCTTAAGGATTATGATAACCTTTTTTAAAGCTGGTGTTAGGGGAACTTCTGGCAGCCGTAGTCTTCCTGTCTCTCACTTTAGTGTACAAATTTGAACACTTCAGTTCTTCTGATGATTCAAGAACCTGCCCAGGAAAAGTGTGGATCTATAGGTAAACTGATTGGCTCAAAAATGACTAATTAGTGTTGACTGGGACGTTTAAACGAACATTAGAAACAAATACAAATGCACCATACATTGTTTAACAGTACATTGTATTAGATAAGGCTGATCTGAAAGTGAATTTAAATGTATCCATTCCTGGTCATTGCCTACACTTATTTTAGAAGGGTGATCAGCTGGTACAGCTTAAAGAGATCATACAGTCACCATGTTAAGTTTGTCTTCCCTTTCTTTTTATTTATTGCACTTTTTCATCAGCTTAGTTGATTTTAGAAATTATTACAAAGGCTAGTAAATATATACACTCACATCTTGGAGATATAGATTGAGCTGCATGGTGCATCCAAGCTGAGCTGAAACCGGCCGCGCAGGAATACTATTAAACCGCTCAGAAAGTCTAGGTCTGTCCAGGCAAAGTGGTACGAGTCAGACCATCCATGCATACAAACCCTATCGGTTTCATTAGGCAGCAGGGCTAGAGGTGTCATTTCATCTCAATGTCAGTAAAAATCCCACAAAAACTGGAAGCAATGTCTCCAAAATGACCTAAACAGTGTTGATTTGGACATTAAACCTCAAATCAAACAAAAAAAATAAAAAAATAAAAATAAACACTCACATCTTTAGATCAATAGAATCAGTAAACAACTGGACTGTAGCCATTGTCTGAACATATTTTATCATCACATTGTCCGCAGTCATCAGAACTCGAGGCCCTGAAATAAAATGCAAACACATTACTGAAGCCAAGCTTTACCATTTGGAACATACCAACTAGACAGTAAAATATTGGTTGTTTTTTTTTTCAGTTCACCAGAGCTGCAGGCCCCAGGGGAGCTCATAGGATAGGCAGTTGTCCGTCATCTGCGTCATCTGTCTTGTGACGTCAACACTTTCAAAAGACGTCTCTTCTGAAGCCACTCCGCCGATTGGGCCCTTAATTCATCTGAAGCATCCTTGGGTGGGGGATTGAAAGTTTTTGTTTTTATTATAAATTCGGCATTTTAGATATTATTAAGTCAAGCAAAGTTTACTAAAAAAGCAAAACTGTGGCCTCTAGTGCACCCAGACAAAATTTGACTCTGTGACCTTATACACGTATTTAATCCAACATGACCCATATGCAAACTGGATAACAGCAAAACAAATATTCTGACACAGCTTTGTGAAAATCCGAGAAAACCTGTGGCCTCTGGAGGGTGAATAAGGTTTTTACGGCTTTTGACCTAGTGAGTCGTGACATGGCTTTGGATCAGAAATGACCCATAATCGAACTTGACCGAGATATCTGTTATCATCAAGTCAAACATTCAAGTCATTCCCTATGACTGCACATCCGTGATCTAAAATTGCATGTAATATCTCCAGAAATTTTCTGATATTTTTCTTATGTCTAGTCCAAACATAGATTATGGGTGCTCATTGGAACTGACTGATTGAGGCTGTGGTTCTAACAAGTACACACAATGTTTTTGAACAAAAGAAAGGAAAATAACCTACACCCCCATGAACTCCACTTTTCCCTTAAGATATAAAATTGGCAGGATGGGTCTTCATTATACAGACTAGTTAAACCCAATGTAAAGTTTCATGAAGATTGAAACTGTAACAAAACTGTGGAACTGCCGAAGGAGCTGTCTGAACTGTTTGCCCAGACCTGTCTGTACCAACTCTAAGGATCATTATTGTATTCAATAATATATGATTATCCCGACACTTTTCGAAGAAAGTTTTGTTTGTTTGTTTGATTTGAGGTTAAACGTCCCCATCAACACTGTAAAGGTCATTTTGGAGATGTTGCTTCCAATTTTGCGGGACTTTTACCCGACATTGAGATGAAATGACATCTCAAGCCCTTCCTTAAAATAGGTCAAGGTCAATCAAAGGTCATCATTTGAACAAACTTGGTAGTGCCCCGAGTCACCGATGCTGCATACCAAGTTTCAAGGCCATCGGCCATTTGGTTCTTGAGAAAAAGATTTTTAAAGGTTTTTACCATATATAGGCATGGGGGCCATATTGGTCAAGTGACCCAGTCCTTACAAACAAACTTTTGTTCCCCCTTCCCACAGAGGCTCCACATGTAATTTGGTTTCAATCCACCCACCAGTTTAGGTTGAGAAGAAGATAAAAAATACTGAATCTGAGCCTTCAAAGGTCAGTAAATGACCTTGGCCTTCGGAACTGACAAAATTCCATTCAGGCTTCAGCTGAGTGCAAATAACATTTTTGATGCCACTAGCTACCATGCAATCAGAAAAATCAACTGCTTTGTCTTTTTTCCATACAAAATGTCTAAGTGACCATATTTGACCTTGATGTTAAACAGGTCAAGGTCAACCAAAGGTCATCATTTGAACGAACTTGGTAGGGCCGAGTCCCTGATACTGCATACCAAGTTTCAAGAACATCGGCCATTCGGTCCTTGATAAGAAGATTTTTAAAGGTTTTTACCATATATGGGCATGGTGGCCAATAAAAAAATACTGGCCATATTGGTCAAGTGACCCAGTTCTCACAAACAAACTTTCTTTTCCCTTCCCACAGAGGCTCTAAGTGGAATTTGGTTTCAATCAACCCTGCAGTTTAAGTTGAGAAGAAGATAAAAATACTGAATCTGAGCCTTCCCGGACAAAGATCCAGTAAATGACCTTGACCTTCTGAACTGACAAAATTCCATTCAACTGAGGGCAAATATCATTTCTGATGCCACTAGCTACCATGCAATCAGAAAAATCCACTGTTTTGCCTTTTTTCAGTGACCATATTTGACCTTGACGTAAAACAAGTCAAGGTCAACCAAAGGTCATCATTTGAACAAACTTGGTAAGGCGGAGTCCTCGATGCTGAATACCAAGTTTCAAGAACATTTTTAAAGGTTTTTACCATATATGGGTGTGGCAGCCATATCGGTCATGTGACCCAGTCCTCATGAACAAACTTTGTTTCCCCTTCCCACAGAGCTCCACATGTAATTTGGTTTCAATTGGCCAAGTAGTTTCAGAGGTGATGTTGTTTGAAAATGTTGACGACGGACCAATGCCTACACTATAAGCTCCCCCCGGAGCCTTCGGCTCTGGTGAGCTAAAAACTCTACTGTAAGTACATGTAATCGGATATTACTGTCTAGGCTTTCATCCTGCAAATTTTGAGCCTACAAATGTATGCATGTACAACTGCAATTTTCAAACTGACCGATCCCAGATTTTTTTTTTTTTTTTTGGTTTTAAAGACCTTTCAATATTAATTCACTCATATCTAGCCGATCATTGATCAAAAACCGAATACCCGGAGAAAAACCACCTTGTCCTTCCATTGCAGAACTTGGCGTCTCACAAATGACCCGAACCAGACTCGAACCCACAGCAGTGAGAGACGAACGCAGTTAAAATAGATTGATTTGCAGGGATGAATGTTAAAGTGGGCTGTCCTTTGGATGGGAACATTAACTAGGGAGAGTTATCCCCTGTGCAGATTGTGTGAATCCTGATGGCTCAATGGTCAGTGCAACTCTGACGCTAGAGAGTAGAGACCCCTTATTGAAAACAAATATCCAGTGTCCGAACATGCTCAGTTGGCATAATTTGCATAGATTTAATGTCACAAACTGCACCGTACTTTGGATGGGGACAAGGGTTAAAGATTCCTGTCATAAGTAATTACATTATTACTGCATAGGCTTTCATCCTGCAGATCTCAAAAGAATGTATTTTTTGTACTGGAGTTTAACGGCCCAGTCAACACTATTTTACGGCATTTTGGAGCCGGTCAGTTTACCTATCCACACTTTTCCTGGGCAAGCTCAATACATACATATACGTAAGTGGTTAACCAGTACAGTACACATTCTCTCGCCAGAAACTGACAACTGCCCTTCTTGAATCAGCGGAAGGGTCAAAAGTATGTGATCTACACCTGTGAGAAAAGGTCAAATATGACCGATCGCAGTGATAGAGATGAATCATGGTCAGTGCACTTGCCTATGAGCTTGAGACCCCTGGTTTGATCCCAGGCAGCGGTACGGGCAACATAATTCTGTTTCAGGATAAGCCCGTCAGAGCGTGGTTCCAAGCACCATGCAGTCAAATCTGTTTATCCATTATTACCGGCCCCGATAGCTCAGTGGTAGAGCTTCCGCTTCGGGACTCGGGAGTGGGAGGTTGTGGGTTCAATCACTTGTCATGTCATACCAAAGGCGTAAAAAATGGTACTAGGCGCCCCTTGGCTGACGCTCGCACTATCAGGGGTAGTCCCAGGAAGATAAATGAAGACAGGTAAGTATTTTTTGATGGATAATTTGTTTGTCACAAATACAAAGTTTATGTCATTAAATTAAGTTTTTTTATTTTTATCCAAGATTGGTGGGGGGCAAAGAAATGGCAGCGGAGGTTAGACAGATACACAAGTAAAAAGAAAGAAGTGGAGCCTGGTAGCTCAGTGGCTAGTGCACTTGCCATTGATTCTTAAGGGTCCCGGTTTGATTATTTTTGGTTTTACGGCCCTTTCAAGAATATTTCACTTATATTGAGCCGATTGTTAATCAGAGGTGGCACCGGGCGAAAACCGTAGTACCCAGAGAGAACCACCTGACCTTTCATTGCAGAACTTGGCGTCTCACATGTGACCCAAGCGAGGCTCGAACCCACAGCAGTGAGAGACCTAATGATTATGCGTCAGCGCTCTTATCCAATAGGCGATGGGAGGCCCGTTTTTATATTTAACTTACTATACTAACACTCTCCTCTTTCCTGCTTCATTTCTACTGATACGGCATCGGTCACATTGACCATTACCGCAGGTGTACATTACATACACTTCAGGTTTGCAGGCTGAAAGCCTACACAGTAATCATGTAATTACGGTAGGGATCTTTAACCCGCACAGAAGATGGTTCTCCCTGCACAGGGGGACTCCAGTTAACGTCCCAATCCGAAGCATGTTGCACTTTAGGATATTCATCCCTGCAAATGATGCCAATGGAGCATGTTCGGACACGGGAATTTTTTTGCCGCTACCGGGGATCGAACCCTGGACCTCTAGCATCATAGACAAGTGCACTAGCCACTGAGTAATCACACTCCACTCCTAGCACTGTACAAAATCATTTCACCTGTTATACTTAATTTTCCTTCCGGATTGGATTATTTCGACAAAATTTACCTCTTTTGTTAGAGCTAGGGACTAACTTCCCACATCACAGATCCTGGTGTATGAATGTCATTTGATGTGTCACCAGTAACAATTCTGAATCTGACTTATCTTTTATTTCAACTAACTCCCATCAGTACTTACTGGAACCCCTTCTAAGTGAGTGTGAGTATTTCAGTTTTACGTCCCATCAACAGCTAAGGTCATACGGAGACGGGACCTCGGTTTAAAGCCTCATCCGAGAAGCTCGGGATCGAACCTGTGATCCCTGGTTTACAAGGCGAGTAGCGTACCACTCGACCACTTGAGGCTTCTGGCACCCCTTCTGAAAGTCCTCCTCGGAGGTTAAGAAGTATTGGCAGATAGATAGATAGGTGTCCGAACATGCTCCACCGACATCATGACACAAAGTGCAGTGTCCTTCAGATCGGGGACGTTAACTGGAGGCCCCCTGTGCAGGGAGAACCACCCACTGTGCAGATTAAGAATCCCTACCGTAATTACAATTGAAGGCTTTCAACCTGCAAGCCAGGAGTGTATGTAATGTACACCTGCGTGTAAGGGTCAAATATGACCGATCGCAGTAGCAGCAGAAAGAAAGAAGGGCTGCAATTTTCCTACACGTTACGATATAATGTACACCACGAAACCGGTAAAATTTCGCTGGGAAATGAATACGGCAAGCTGCATCCGCGACAATAAAATAAAATGAGCACGTAAGGGATAATAATTACCTCAGCGGAGTCATCTTCTTGCTCTTTTTCTACACCGTCTTTGCAACGACGTCTATAAACTGCGGCCTAAACTGCTTTTTTGCAAGCCTCAAAATATTCTTTCCCCGCCATTAGCACAGGAAGAACAAGGGAGATAATAATATGCATGCGGCGGAAATTACCGAGAAATAAATCGCGATACCGTTTAAGAACGAGCGCTTTCCACCAACCACAGCTGCCCATACAAAATTCTATCATATGATTGGTTCCAACCATTAGGCATGTGAGCGATCTCTAATATGTGCTAAGCG